>JASTWL010001034.1:0-58333 GCA_035220575.1 Temnothorax rugatulus
ATTTTTCTTTAGATTTATGTTTCTTTAAATTTGATTTTTGAACGATATAAAGATTTATGTTATATAGAAGTATAAGCAACAAGGAAGCGTCAGAATCTAAAAAGTGCGTTTTCACTCATGTCAGAGAGAAACCTGAGAGAGGCCATCCCGGCATTCTTCGTCAATTTTTCTGTGTCGCATTTTCCGACGCGCCGCCTGAGAAAGTGCAACTCAACTACGTCGTTTCGCTCGGTAACCGCACATGGTTTGCGTCCGTGCTAATGGTTCGTGTCCGAACTAGCCAGTTAGAGGGGATATGCTGCGGCCGCGGCGGCCGCGCTCGGCCGGCCCCGGCGCTCGCCGCTCGGCAAGCTTCGAGCGAGGAGAGAAGGACAGACATACGATTTACTGTCTCGGTTGTCTCCGTCTATGACGTAGCTGCTTCGCCGGCTATGCGACGTTGCCACGCATCGCGTACGGTGTCTCGCCGAGTGCCGAATCTCGAGTTGGCAAATCGACGAGATGCGCTACGTTACATTTATAAATATTTATAAATTATATATATATATATATATATATATATATATATATATATAATTTATAAATATAAAAATTGTAAATAAAACAAAATAAATATTTATTAACATAAAAATTATTTGTTAACGTAATACTATTTTTATTAATTAAGGAAGGAAAGGATTTTTAGGAGTCAGAGGAACAGCTACGCATAAATAAAATATATTACCTATATGTATATTAATTGTTATTTTATTTCAAAGTAAATTAAAAGAAGTACGTATGATATAAAAGTTATTTCGGATAATAATAAATTTGAATTCCCGAGATTTTTTTTTCTTCTCCAGCTCCGCCTCTGCCTCTTCCTCTACCTCCACCTCTTCCTCTGCCACTGCCTCTGCCTCTGCCTCTGCCTCTGCCTCTGCCTCTCCCTCGCATCGCGTTATATACCGCCCGCACCAACGAGCTTAACGTTTCAGGCTGTAACAAAAAATAAATATTTTAAGTAAAATGACATTTTCGTGTGTATATATATATATATATATATATATATATATATATATATATACGTAAATAAATTTCATTATTAACACTTTGTCGAACGCTGTCACGTATGCGTCACATGTGATATGTGCGACTGTCATTGCAAAGTGTTAACATTATTAATAATGATAAGAAATTATCCCATTATTTTAATAACACTTACGTTTAATACGATCGGCTCAGTCGCCATCGGAGCCGTTGCTGTCGTCGGCATCGTCGCCGTGGCCATGGGCGCCGTTACGACCGCCGGCGTCGTCGTTGACGTCGTGGCTCTAGGGGCCGTCGCTGCCGTCGTCGGCATCGTGATCGTGAGGGCCGTCACGGGCCTCGGGGTCGTCGTTGCTGTCGTCGGCATCGTGGCCGTAGGAGCCGTCGCGGCCGGCGTCGGCATCATGGCCGTGGTAGTAGGAGAGCCGGCTGCACAAAACCCTCCCTCATCGAACATACGGCTGAATTTTATTCGACTCGATAGCTTTTTTAGTGGTTAATCCTGTGCCGGGTTTTATATGCCCTGAAACTTGACCGAAGTGTTAAAAAAAAAGCCACTTCCGGTATGATTTTTTGAGATAAAACCCCCTTAAAGAACATCCGGCTAAAACTTGTGCCAATCGATTCAGGATGTCAAGCACTTTGATAAAAAAATATGCTGCCACCCCCCACCTTGACAGGAACCATGGCAGCAACCCTTAAACGTGACATATTTCGTACCGTACCTCCCTCACAGAACATCCGAGTTTTTTTTTTTTTTTTTTTTTTTTTTTTTTTTTGGAAATGTAGCTCGAACATTTCTGAACATAAAAAACCAATGCTGCCATCGCTGGCCTTGACCAAAAACTTTTGTGCCACCCGTAAGTCGCGCGACTTTTGGCTGCCAATTTGTAACGGGTCGATACTTCGCTCACAGAACATACGATTTTTTTTTTTTTTTTAATGTAGCTCGAACATTCCTGAACATAAAAAAACAATGCTGCCATCGCTGGTCTTGACCAAAAATTTTTGTGCCACCCGTAAGTCGCGCGACTTTCGGCTGCCAATCTGTAACGGGTCAATACTTCCCTCACAGAACATACGGGTAATCTCTTGCCATGTATTTAAATAGAAAATAAGATAATATCTTCGACGAGAACGATTTTAAGAACCGACTATGAATACCGCCCATACTAGCGCGAAAATTCCCATCGAATATTTTGTGGCAAAAATAGTTTGTGATAAACAAGCTGCGCGTACATTCGTAGAGGTATGGAATGAAACAAGGTAAGTTCATATAACATTCACGTTTTTTTATTTATTCTTTTATTCTTATTTTTTCGTATTTAAAATCTTAAAAGTAGGATATAAAACAAATATAAATAGAATAAATCACTTTTACTTCGCCAGTCAAATAATAAACAACAATGGAAATATTAATCGACTCTACTGGCCATTATAATCGCCAAGACAAATACGACCACGATTTGGTTCGATTATCGTCATGTAATCTTTGATACTTATATATAAGCATCTCATTTAAATAATTAAATTCATTGCGAAAAATATTACCTCAGCCAGGGCCAGTAGAGTCGATTAATATTTCCATTGTTGTTTATTATTTGACTGGCGAAGTAAAAGTGATTTATTCTATTTATATTTGTTTTATATCCTACTTTTAAGATTTTAAATACGAAAAAATAAGAATAAAAGAATAAATAAAAAAACGTGAATGTTATATGAACTTACCTTGTTTCATTCCATACCTCTACGAATGTACGCGCAGCTTGTTTATCACAAACTATTTTTGCCACAAAATATTCGATGGGAATTTTCGCGCTAGTATGGGCGGTATTCATAGTCGGTTCTTAAAATCGTTCTCGTCGAAGATATTATCTTATTTTCTATTTAAATACATGGCAAGAGATTACCCGTATGTTCTGTGAGGGAAGTATTGACCCGTTACAGATTGGCAGCCGAAAGTCGCGCGACTTACGGGTGGCACAAAAATTTTTGGTCAAGACCAGCGATGGCAGCATTGTTTTTTTATGTTCAGGAATGTTCGAGCTACATTAAAAAAAAAAAAAAAATCGTATGTTCTGTGAGCGAAGTATCGACCCGTTACAAATTGGCAGCCAAAAGTCGCGCGACTTACGGGTGGCACAAAAGTTTTTGGTCAAGGCCAGCGATGGCAGCATTGGTTTTTTATGTTCAGAAATGTTCGAGCTACATTTCAAAAAAAAAAAAAAAAAAAAAAAAAAAAAACTCGGATGTTCTGTGAGGGAGGTACGGTACGAAATATGTCACGTTTAAGGGTTGCTGCCATGGTTCCTGTCAAGGTGGGGGGTGGCAGCATATTTTTTTATCAAAGTGCTTGACATCCTGAATCGATTGGCACAAGTTTTAGCCGGATGTTCTTTAAGGGGGTTTTATCTCAAAAAATCATACCGGAAGTGGCTTTTTTTTTAACACTTCGGTCAAGTTTCAGGGCATATAAAACCCGGCACAGGATTAACCACTAAAAAAGCTATCGAGTCGAATAAAATTCAGCCGTATGTTCGATGAGGGAGGGTTTTGTGCAGCCGGCTCTCCTACTACCACGGCCACGATGCCGACGCCGGCCGCGACGGCTCCTACGGCCACGATGCCGACGACAGCAACGACGACCCCGAGGCCCGTGACGGCCCTCACGATCACGATGCCGACGACGGCAGCGACGGCCCCTAGAGCCACGACGTCAACGACGACGCCGGCGGTCGTAACGGCGCCCATGGCCACGGCGACGATGCCGACGACAGCAACGGCTCCGATGGCGACTGAGCCGATCGTATTAAACGTAAGTGTTATTAAAATAATGGGATAATTTCTTATCATTATTAATAATGTTAACACTTTGCAATGACAGTCGCACATATCACATGTGACGCATACGTGACAGCGTTCGACAAAGTGTTAATAATGAAATTTATTTACGTATATATATATATATATATATATATATATATATATATATATATATATATATATATACACGAAAATGTCATTTTACTTAAAATATTTATTTTTTGTTACAGCCTGAAACGTTAAGCTCGTTGGTGCGGGCGGTATATAACGCGATGCGAGGGAGAGGCAGAGGCAGAGGCAGAGGCAGAGGCAGAGGCAGTGGCAGAGGAAGAGGTGGAGGTAGAGGAAGAGGCAGAGGCGGAGCTGGAGAAGAAAAAAAAATCTCGGGAATTCAAATTTATTATTATCCGAAATAACTTTTATATCATACGTACTTCTTTTAATTTACTTTGAAATAAAATAACAATTAATATACATATAGGTAATATATTTTATTTATGCGTAGCTGTTCCTCTGACTCCTAAAAATCCTTTCCTTCCTTAATTAATAAAAATAGTATTACGTTAACAAATAATTTTTATGTTAATAAATATTTATTTTGTTTTATTTACAATTTTTATATTTATAAATTATATATATATATATATATATATATATATATATATAATTTATAAATATTTATAAATGTAACGTAGCGCATCTCGTCGATTTGCCAACTCGAGATTCGGCACTCGGCGAGACACCGTACGCGATGCGTGGCAACGTCGCATAGCCGGCGAAGCAGCTACGTCATAGACGGAGACAACCGAGACAGTAAATCGTATGTCTGTCCTTCTCTCCTCGCTCGAAGCTTGCCGAGCGGCGAGCGCCGGGGCCGGCCGAGCGCGGCCGCCGCGGCCGCAGCATATCCCCTCTAACTGGCTAGTTCGGACACGAACCATTAGCACGGACGCAAACCATGTGCGGTTACCGAGCGAAACGACGTAG
This sequence comes from Temnothorax rugatulus, assembly GCA_035220575.1. Taxonomy (NCBI): domain Eukaryota; kingdom Metazoa; phylum Arthropoda; class Insecta; order Hymenoptera; family Formicidae; genus Temnothorax; species Temnothorax rugatulus. The sequence goes on from JASTWL010001034.1 coordinate 4,837, forward strand.
TTGAGTTGCACTTTCTCAGGCGGCGCGTCGGAAAATGCGACACAGAAAAATTGACGAAGAATGCCGGGATGGCCTCTCTCAGGTTTCTCTCTGCTCATGTCGAGATGTAGGCGACATCATATATTGGAGTCGCCGACATCGTATATCGTAGCCGCCTACGTCGTGTAACGTGGTAGCCTACGTCGTGTAAGATGGTCGTCGACAACGTGTAACCATGGTCGCCGATATCATGTAATCATGGTCGCCGTCATCGTATATGTATAACATTAATAAAGTAATAAGAGTATTAAAAAAAGTATTGAAAAATATAAAATATAAAAAAATAGAATATAAAAAATATATTAAAAAATATAAAAAATATGGAAAGGACAAGCGTAAGTAAAAAAGTAAATCTGTAAAGCGTATTAAATATATATATATATATATATATATATATATATATATATATATATATATATAATTAAAATATTTATATTAATATAATCATTTTAATAATTTTTTAAAATTAAAAAAGAATAATAAAATGTCGGTAATTGTTTAGGAAGATGACATTCAGCAGTATTCCTGCGAATTGTGTGGTGCCGAAAATCTTATACCTAATGAAGAAAACGAAATAGACCACGAATGCTTAAATGGTCTTTCAGTATCTGTTGATTTAAATTTTGTTATGCGTCCACGAATAGGTATATGTATAATAATAATATTTAAGGGGGTAGACAACCGGCCTTGACAAGCGAAAAAATATATTTTTTTAAGTTAAATATTTAAGAAATAAAGAATTCTGAGTATTTGAAACTTTGGCACATATAATTCTATATTCTTTTATAATTATTTAAAAAAAATTATTAATATTAATAATAACAGGAGAGTTATTGGTAATGAAAGAAAGCAGTTCAGTAGCTGGTAGTGGACATAAAATTTCGAAAAAACGGCTCCAACGATTTCTTTCAAAAATTTTTTATAAGTTGTTGAAAACAATATCTAAGGATGTGTTGGAAACAGAACTTCGAAAAAAATTGTTAAAAGAAAATATTTTATTTGCAAAAGAGTGTAAAATTGCATTATCTCTAATAAAATTGAAAATGCAATTTTATACTTTTTTGCAACTAAAAATATTTTTAAAGAATTTTTTTCGAAAATCTGTTTCCGACATATCTTATTAGATATTGTTTTTACCAACTTATAAAAAACTTTTAAAAGAAATCGTTGGAGCTGTTTTCGAGATTTCATGTCCACCACCAGGTACTGAATTGCTTCCCTTCCATTACCGCAATAACTCCCGTTATTATTAATATTTTTAATAATTCTTTTTTTAAATAATCATAAAAGACTTTAGCGAATTATGTGCCAAAATTTCAAATATTCAGTTTTTTTTATTTTTTAAATATTTAATTTGAAAGGAAAAAGATAAATTCTTTGCTTGTCAAGATTGCCTACCCGCTTAAAGATTTTGGTATATTTTTTTAAAACTGTTTTTTATAATTATCAAGCAAGTAACATTTACTTCGCCAGCAATTATAATTAATCAAAATAACAGTTAAAACTTGTTAATCGACCCAACTGACTATAATAATCGTCATGACAATACGACCATTGATTTTGGTCCGTCTAAATTGATGTAATTTTAATAAGCATTTTATTTAAATAATTAAATTTATTGCAAAAAATATTACCTCACCCTGGTTAAAAGTAATATTTTTTGCAGTAAATTAAATTGTTTAAATAAGATGCTTATAATATAAGCATCAAAATTACATTAATTTAGAAGCACCACAAAGTCCATGGGCAAAACCGTCTTAATTTTATAATTAAGTTTTTCTTTTTTTTAAGTTGATCCAGAAGCAGGCTATCTTGTTTCTGATGGCAATGGAGAACGCGAAAAGATGGCAAAAGATATTAATGAGTGCATTAATAAAGTAAATGAGCATTGTGGCAATTCAATGAAACAAAAAAATTTTCGGTTTCGGAAAAATCTAAATGTAAAAAAAAATTTAAACAGGAGAAGTAGACAATATCGTCTGGACGTCTGAAAGTATCGCACACTTGATTCAATTAGTAAAAAATAATGAAATTATATGGAATTACTGCATTCCTATGAAAGAAAGGTCAAAATTAAAAATAAGCATTGCATGGGAATTTTATCGTGGAAGACTTGAAAGGTAAGACCTAAAAATTTATTAGAAACTAAACAATTTTCTAAACTAAACTGAAATGTGCTCTCACAATATACAAACTCGCCTTAATTCTTTAATAATTTTAAATATTTTAGATACATTTCCCGATATCTCTTCTTTCTTTAATCCAATTGTGGTTCAATCCAAATGGAAACGTTTGGTTGATTATTTTTGGAGAAAAGTAGCGAATTTCTCTGAGAAAGATGAAGAAAATAAAACTAATGAAAAAATTAGAAGAGGAAGAACCAACAAAAACAATAACGGCATCGAGAAAATAGCGTCAGCTTTAACCGAATTGGCAAAGGCACCGTCAATAATTCCACCTCCATTGCCCGCTCCTTTACCACAAAACACTACGCAGTCAAAACTGACTTTCAAAGAAAAGAAAATTCGAGATTTTCTACAGTTAATGGAGTCTTTGATGCTGAGTATATATACCCGATGCTGATCTCGACAATGTGCTCTTCAGGAACCACAAAACTGTACATAAAGCAAAAAGATAATTGCACAGAAATATTAAAAAGAATTATGTATACTACGCGGTCTGCGCGTCAATGATTCCTTTTCTGAGGTAAAGGGCGAACACAGAAATCTAGAGACGCTATTATGGTTATTTCTATTAGTCTATTACTAGAATAGTCTATATGTTCCCCCATTACCTCAGGAAAAGAATCATTGAAAGAATCAGTTTATTATATTTCAATACATGTTTATTTATTTAATTTTACTTCCAACAACATGTTACAAATTATTGTAATTGTAATTATTGTAATTATTGTAATTGTTATTACAAATTTCTGACAATAATCTAATAAAAATTGTTTCTTTGAAAATATAAAAATGTGTGTGAAAAAAATCTATTTTCTTTAATTTAGGTTTTTTAAGTGTTTTTTTTTTTTTTTTTTTTTTTTTTTTTTTTTTTTTTTTTTTCTAGTCAATTGCATGATTATCGATAAATTTGGTGAAATTGCCAAGGTACTGCTCCTTCATTGGCGAAAAACTCTGTGAACTTTCTTCGTACTTGTAAAGCTTCTTGACTTAATACAGCTTGATTTGGTTGATTTAAATTTTGAAATAACTTATTTTCAGATGTATCATTTCGCCAAATACCTGGAATTACATCTCCATTTCTTGTTTCTCTATCTACCATTGACTTGCAAAAATATGTCGACTCTTCCTTTTTTATTAAATAATTATGGAGACATATCGTTGCTTTTACAATAGCTTCAATTGTTTCTACATTTGCGTCTATTGTTCTTCGAAGTATTCTCCATTTTGCAGTAAGAATCCCAAATGTATTTTCAATAATTCTTCGAGCTCTTGATAAACGGTAGTTGAAAATTCTTTGATCAAGTGACAATTTGTTATTTTCAGGATAAGGTGTCATTAAATATGTTGTCAAGGGAAATGCTTGATCTCCAACTGCAACAAAGTGAAGAACAGTATCGCTGTCCAATACAGATACCGGATTTGGCACTCCCATTCTGTCTTCTTCAAAATATTTTCTCATTTTCGATCGTGAGAAAATACCACCGTCGCTCTGGCGCCCAGTAGCTCCAATATCCAACATCGTAAATGCGTAACGATAATCACATATAGCCAATAACACTATACTATGAAATCCTTTGTAATTATAATATTCAGAACCAGCACCCGCGGGAGCCTACAAAAGAAAATAGAACAAGATATTTTTTTTTTCTTTTAAGTTACGAAACTTTTACCTGTATGGGAATGTGTTTTCCATCGATTGCACCAATACAATTAGGAAAATTCCACTGAGATTCACAAATCCTCTTCCAATTCCTTTCCAATCTTCAGTTGTTGGCAATTCTAAAACAGATGCTCGTAATTTATTTTATAATGCTGTACAATGTACATGTTTCGAAAATTATATTGGAAACAGTAGATTTTCCCATTCGAAATTGGTAAGACAATGAAACCATACTGTCTCCAGAAACAACATATCTGAAAAGAAAAGAAATACATCGCAAACTGACATGTAAATTAAATTATAATTAAAATCTTACAATTATTTGCTGTACCTTAGTGTCAAAGCCAATCGCTCGCCAACAGATATAGGTCGACGTGCTATGGTTTCACGTGTTCTTTCAATGCTAGGCCCAACTAACTGAACCAATACTTCAAAATGTGTTGCTGACATTCTGAAGTAATCGGTAAACAATTGTCTATTCGTGAGGAGCAAAGGAAACAACGAAGCATAATTTCCATGTACACGACGACTCTTTACTATTGGAGACTCCCAATATCGTTTCTTTTTATATGGTTTTCGTTTTTTTTTTTCTTGCAAATGTTCAATTATTACAGGCATTACAAGCGTTATTGCTTTCTGTAATTTTCTTCTATGATTATTTACAGAATTTATATAATTGCAGTACCAGTCGTAATATGTTTGTGTTAAATTATCCATAATTGACGCACGTCGTCGACAACTGCCGCTGAAACATTAATTGATCGATTAATTCGGTAGTTGTCGACGACGTGCGTCAATTATGGATAATTTAACACAAACATATTACGACTGGTACTGCAATTATATAAATTCTGTAAATAATCATAGAAGAAAATTACAGAAAGCAATAACGCTTGTAATGCCTGTAATAATTGAACATTTGCAAGAAAAAAAAAAACGAAAACCATATAAAAAGAAACGATATTGGGAGTCTCCAATAGTAAAGAGTCGTCGTGTACATGGAAATTATGCTTCGTTGTTTCCTTTGCTCCTCACGAATAGACAATTGTTTACCGATTACTTCAGAATGTCAGCAACACATTTTGAAGTATTGGTTCAGTTAGTTGGGCCTAGCATTGAAAGAACATGTGAAACCATAGCACGTCGACCTATATCTGTTGGCGAGCGATTGGCTTTGACACTAAGGTACAGCAAATAATTGTAAGATTTTAATTATAATTTAATTTACATGTCAGTTTGCGATGTATTTCTTTTCTTTTCAGATATGTTGTTTCTGGAGACAGTATGGTTTCATTGTCTTACCAATTTCGAATGGGAAAATCTACTGTTTCCAATATAATTTTCGAAACATGTACATTGTACAGCATTATAAAATAAATTACGAGCATCTGTTTTAGAATTGCCAACAACTGAAGATTGGAAAGGAATTGGAAGAGGATTTGTGAATCTCAGTGGAATTTTCCTAATTGTATTGGTGCAATCGATGGAAAACACATTCCCATACAGGTAAAAGTTTCGTAACTTAAAAGAAAAAAAAAATATCTTGTTCTATTTCTTTTGTAGGCTCCCGCGGGTGCTGGTTCTGAATATTATAATTACAAAGGATTTCATAGTATAGTGTTATTGGCTATATGTGATTATCGTTACGCATTTACGATGTTGGATATTGGAGCTACTGGGCGCCAGAGCGACGGTGGTATTTTCTCACGATCGAAAATGAGAAAATATTTTGAAGAAGACAGAATGGGAGTGCCAAATCCGGTATCTGTATTGGACAGCGATACTGTTCTTCACTTTGTTGCAGTTGGAGATCAAGCATTTCCCTTGACAACATATTTAATGACACCTTATCCTGAAAATAACAAATTGTCACTTGATCAAAGAATTTTCAACTACCGTTTATCAAGAGCTCGAAGAATTATTGAAAATACATTTGGGATTCTTACTGCAAAATGGAGAATACTTCGAAGAACAATAGACGCAAATGTAGAAACAATTGAAGCTATTGTAAAAGCAACGATATGTCTCCATAATTATTTAATAAAAAAGGAAGAGTCGACATATTTTTGCAAGTCAATGGTAGATAGAGAAACAAGAAATGGAGATGTAATTCCAGGTATTTGGCGAAATGATACATCTGAAAATAAGTTATTTCAAAATTTAAATCAACCAAATCAAGCTGTATTAAGTCAAGAAGCTTTACAAGTACGAAGAAAGTTCACAGAGTTTTTCGCCAATGAAGGAGCAGTACCTTGGCAATTTCACCAAATTTATCGATAATCATGCAATTGACTAGAAAAAAAAAAAAAAAAAAAAAAAAAAAAAAAAAAAAAAAAAAACACTTAAAAAACCTAAATTAAAGAAAATAGATTTTTTTCACACACATTTTTATATTTTCAAAGAAACAATTTTTATTAGATTATTGTCAGAAATTTGTAATAACAATTACAATAATTACAATAATTACAATTACAATAATTTGTAACATGTTGTTGGAAGTAAAATTAAATAAATAAACATGTATTGAAATATAATAAACTGATTCTTTCAATGATTCTTTTCCTGAGGTAATGGGGAACATATAGACTATTCTAGTAATAGACTAATAGAAATAACCATAATAGCGTCTCTAGATTTCTGTGTTCGCCCTTTACCTCAGAAAAGGAATCATTGACGCGCAGACCGCGTAGTATACATAATTCTTTTTAATATTTCTGTGCAATTATCTTTTTGCTTTATGTACAGTTTTGTGGTTCCTGAAGAGCACATTGTCGAGATCAGCATCGGGTATATATACTCAGCATCAAAGACTCCATTAACTGTAGAAAATCTCGAATTTTCTTTTCTTTGAAAGTCAGTTTTGACTGCGTAGTGTTTTGTGGTAAAGGAGCGGGCAATGGAGGTGGAATTATTGACGGTGCCTTTGCCAATTCGGTTAAAGCTGACGCTATTTTCTCGATGCCGTTATTGTTTTTGTTGGTTCTTCCTCTTCTAATTTTTTCATTAGTTTTATTTTCTTTATCTTTCTCAGGGAAATTATCAATAGTCCTGAAATAGATAATAATCTATAAGATAAAAATTATTTTTTACAGATTTGAATTACTACTTTTGTTTAGTTTGTATTTCTTGAAGAAATGTCATATTCTCGAAATATGGCCACGATTCGGGAGCAGCGGCAGCAGATCCAGTTGTTTTTGGACGTGACGCTAATTTTCTCCAAAAATAATCAACCAAACTTTTCCATTTGGATTGAACCACAATTGGATTAAAGAAAGAAGAGATATCGGGAAATGTATCTAAAATATTTAAAATTATTAAAGAATTAAGGCAAGTTTGTATATTGTGAGAGCACATTTCAGTTTAGTTTAGAAAATTGTTTAGTTTCTAATAAATTTTTAGGTCTTACCTTTCAAGTCTTCCACGATAAAATCCCATGCAATGCTTATTTTTAATTTTGACCTTTCTTTCATAGGAATGCAGTAATTCCATATAATTTCATTATTCTTTACTAATTGAATCAAGTGCGATACTTTCAGACGTCCAGACGATATTGTCTACTTCTCCTGTTTTAAATTTTTTTTTACATCTAGATTTTTCCGAAACCGAAAATTTTTTTTGTTTCATTGACTTGCCACAATGCTCATTTACTTTATTAATGCACTCATTAATATCTTCTGCCATCTTTTCGCGTTCTCCATTGCCATCAGAAACAAGGTAGCCTGTTTCTGGATCAACTTAAAAAAAAAAAACTTAATTATGAAATTAAGACGGTTTTGCCCATATTTTTGGATTTTGTGGTTCTAAATTAAGGTGGTCTTTTCGCAGCCGGCGCTAGTCAAGTAACAGTCCGTCGTGAGGTAATTGAAAACAAATATATTGCAACATCCCAATAATTATAATAATATAGAATGATTTTACACGCACGATTTAATCGTATTTAATTATGTACTAATTAAAAAAATATCACAATAGTAGTGCGGTTGGACTCGATTTAGGTTAGGTCTGGCATGACGGTACGAGTAAAGCAATATGCGATTGGATCCACTACTTATTTAACCTCATATATCAGAGCAAAACATTCGCCAAGCCTTTATTTTCAAGATACGTACGAAATCCGGAAACTTCAGGGAATATTTTAAGACATTAATAATGTATTCATCTAATCGCTAAGTACATGTATTATTCGTTGAAAACCTCGGCTGTGGCGATTTACATCATTCTATCTTTCTCGTTCATTAGATGTAAACAAGGATAGAATGACAATGGCACGCTCCGCGAACGCACATTTAGAATGACTTATTTCTTGTAAACCCTGGCGGAAATATTTCTACAAAATTAAAAAAAAAATAAAAGTGTGCTACAAAAAACTACAAAATATAATTGCCAGAATCTATTGAAATCTACATAAATTTAAGAAATGCTATAGAATTCTACATAAAAATGCTAGAATTGGAACACTTTTGTAAATTTATGTATTTTTCTATTGGAGCTTGATCTATAAATTTTTATGAATAACTACAACTTTTTGGATATACTATAAATAAAATAAAAAATAAAATTTACTTCTCTCGTTGAACATTATTTTATGGCTGAAAATCTTGATTACGTGCAAGCTTAATTAAATAAATTTATATTTTACTTAAAAACTTGCTTACCACCGCTGGATTTGAACCCTGAAACCCCTGGCTCTTGAGTCAGTCACCTTCCGCACTGTGCTACAACATTGATTGATGAAGACGTTTCGTATTGTCTATATATGTTACACTTATTGTTAGCAGAAAATTGTACATTTGTGTATTTTTCTATTGGGTCTTACAGCAAACTATACGAAAATAAAAACATAAATATTTTGACTTCTGCGAATTAAGGAGTTATTAATAATACATAAATTTTTGTAGATTTGTGTAAAAACTTGTAACATTTAACTAAAAAGTACAAATTTTAATTAGCCATAATTGTAATAGATTTTTGAGCTGTACAAACAAATCAGTATTTGTTACTATTCGTACAAAATTGTAGTATTTTATGAGAAACTAAAAACTGGATTAGATTCTAATTTGCCTAGTTTTACGTATGTAAATTGTGGTAGATTTCTATAGTCATTTATAAATAATTGTAGTATTCTACAAATGAGCAGATGTTTTAATTTTTTAAGATTTTGTTGATTCTCAAATTTTTAAAATTTGTAGATCTCTGTACTATTTTTTATTAAATTGTAGTTTTTCATGAAATACTACTTGCAATAATTTCATGATTTGAGAGCACTATAATTTATGGTACTATTTCATAGATATTTCTACAAAAAAATAATTATTTCTACAAAAAATTAAATATTTCGACAGAAATGTACAAATTTCTATTTTTAGTCCAGTTTTGTAGTTATTCATAGAAATTTTTTCATTAAATTTCTGACTCGTGAATGATTGTAATTTCGCATATAATACTACAAGGTTCTATAGAAAACAACAAAATTCTTAGCCTTTTACGAATCGTGAATCCATGAAAATCTACATGTATTCTCTTATTTAGATTTTTATAAGATACTACAAGTTTATATGGAAATTAACAGACCTTCAACCAAACTTTCAACCTTTCCATGGAAAATTGTAGTATCTTATAAAAATCTAAATAAGAGAATACATGTAGATTTTCATGGATTCACGATTCGTAAAAGGCTAAGAATTTTGTTGTTTTCTATAGAACCTTGTAGTATTATATGCGAAATTACAATCATTCACGAGTCAGAAATTTAATAAGGTAAAAAATTGTACATTTGTGTATTTTTCTATTGGGTCTTACAGCAAACTATACGAAAATAAAACATAAGTATTTTGACTTCTGCGAATTAAGCAGTTATTAATAATACATAAATTTTGGTAGATTTTTGTAGTATTTTATGAGAAACTAAAAACTGGATTAGATTCTAATTTGCCTAGTTTTACGTATGTAAATTGTGGTAGATTTCTATAGTCATTTATAAATAATTGTAGTATTCTACAAGTGAGCAGATGTTTTAATTTTTTAAGATTTTGTTGATTCTCAAATTTTTAAAATTTGTAGATCTCTGTACTATTTTTTATTAAACTGTAGTTTTTCATGAAATACTACTTGCAATAATTTCATGATTTGAGAGCACTATAATTCTTGGTACTATTTCATAGATATTTCTACAAAAAAATAATTATTTCTACAAAAAATTAAATATTTCGATAGAAATGTACAAATTTCTATTTTTAGTCAAGTTTTGTAGTTATTCATAGAAATTTTTTCCGCCAGGGAAGTGTCGGTAACCTCACCTGATTTTTCGTACACATGCCCCTTATTACTGTATATTTAACATATATCAAATTTAGGTACTGTGACGTTGCGGCTCGCAGCGGCGTGACGGCGCCCCGCCGCCGTCACAAAGCGCGGAATTTCGCGCCGCGGCACAGTGGGCCAGGAAACTGAAAAAGTGGCCAAAATACTAGAAATGTTCCAATTATTATAAAATATGATAGTTCAAGGTTTTTGGGGTTGCTGAATTCAAATCCGTACTCAAAATTCAGAAATTCAAAATGGCGGATCCAATATGGCGGACGAAATTGCTAAAAACGTTCCGATTGTGTAGCAAGTTGATACTAAAAGGTTTTCGAGGTTTCTGAATTCGAATCCGTACTCAAAATTCAGAAATTCAAAATGGCGGATCCAATATGGCGGATAAAATTGCTAAAAATGCTCCGATTGTGTAGCAAGTTGATACTAATAGATTTTCGAGGTTTCTGAATTCGAATCCGTACTCAAAATTCAGAAATTCAAAATGGTGGATCCAATATGGCGGATGAAATTGCTAAAAATGCTCCGATTGTGTAGCAAGTTGATACTAAAAAGTTTTCGAGGTTGCTGAATTCGAATCCGTACTCAAAATTCAGAAATTCAAAATGGCGGATACAATATGGTACCTACACAATAAAAAGATATGATTATGTAATTAAAACGCCTGCAGTTTGCCTACAAAATCTGTAGTTTCCGGGGCCTACCACGAGGAGGTTACAGTGCGATTTCAGACCCCTTAATTACCGTATCGGTAATTCGGGGTGCTTTATTAAAATGAGTCCCCTCGCCTCTCATTGTATTCGAGGTGCTTTGTTAAAGTGAGTCCTCTCGCCTCTCACTGTATATTCGGGGTGCTTTCTGAGTGAGTCCCCTCGCCTCTCACGTTATTTAAAAAAAAACCTTCAGAAATCAATGTACAGTGTAGTGGGCCAGGAGATTCAGTTCCGTGTGTGGCCAAAAGTAACAAACCCACTTAAAATGTACGAAATTATAATTATAACTATATATATAGTTTTTTTGATTACTGATTCCAATTCTGAAGTCAAAATTTTAAAATGACGAATCTAATATGGCTAAGGATTATTTTTAAAAATTATTTGATATATTCTAAACGTGGCATATAGGGGTTTTCGAGGATGCGGATGCTAAAAACGAATATATATTAAATATTCTAAAATAGTTAATCCAATATGGCGAACGATTATTTTGACTTTGCTGGATTAAAAATTTTTTAATTCAACATGAAACATTTAGTATTATTAATATTATTATTACTATTATTATTAATAATTTTTTGGGATTTTTTGTTTTTTTTTTGTTTTTTGTTGGTTTTTTGTATTTTATGTTTTTTTTACTATATTTTAATCATAAGTTGACTTAAAAATAAATTAATATGAAAATAGTTTATTGTGAATTTTCAAACTAGTAATTCTAAAAGGTTTCTTCATCAGATAACTCTATGCTATCAAGTAGTTGATCAAACGTATCAAATCCAGTATTTTCTTCAGCGACCTCTTCTGTTGTACTACCATCATTATCACTATCCTGTTCTTCTCCATCTGCATCGATCAAAAGTAATTGCGTCACTTCGGTTGGCAACGGTAATCGTTTTCTTTTACTCATTCGAGATGTCATACTCATGTTAGATACTATTGGATCGGAGGTGTCCATTACTCGATAAAATAAATCTTCTAAGTTTGTTTTCCTGCTAAAATGTCTACTGTGATTAAGTCTGAAATGTCTGTAATCCTTATTACGAGATTCGGACGCCTCTTCTCCAAACATTCCTACTGGTAAGCCAGAGTGCCTTATTATATCTCCAGAATGAATCAATATTTTATGAATTGTCGATGGCATGGGAAACCATGGATAAAGTGAGACATATAACTGTGCAGTATTTGTACAGAATTTTTCGAATTTTTTTACATCAATTGGTAGTTGGCATGAAAGAGTAATTAAAATGATCTTGAAATTATGTACCAAGCGGTGATCAATTTGTAAGCAATCAGCGAAAATATCTGCATTTTTAAATGCTCTGCGTGCTGTATTGCCGTCGTTAGTATTACCACTGCCACCAGCTTTTGGCTTATCAACTATCAGGCCTAATTTATCATGCAGAGATTTTTGTACTTGAACTTTTTGTTCTGCCGACAGTTTTTTTTCTTCAGGAGTTCTCACCTGCCATTTTTTTATATTAATTCGATACGCTATATGCAAACAGCATTCAAAATACCTAATCCAGGCATGTAATGGGCTAACTCCATACTGAAGTGAATTATGATCAGGAAGAAACTTGTTTGTTTGTCCAGAGATGTTCTGAAAATCATTGAAATTCTTTGGAGTTGATTTACAAATAGGGCAACTTTGTGAGGACTTGGTATTTGTTAAAATATTAAGTACTTTCCCATCAATTAAAGTTAAATGCAGAGAAAAATGAATTACCACTTTCTGACCCGCACTTAATACCATCTCAAAAATTTTTAGTTCATCGATTTGCTTTTGAATTTCAGCTTTCTGAGATAGAATAACTTCCGCTGATTCTTTAATAAAATGTAATTTAACTGGACGACAAAATCTTGGAGATTGTGAGGAATGATTGTACCAAATTATCTTTCCATTTTCCGTTGTTAATTGCAAGGGTATAAGTGTTGTAGCAAAAATATTTTCATCGCTGAAATCATTGCCATCTGAACTGTTTTTAAAACGCTGTTTATACCTTGAGTGCCCACTGCTACCATCAAACCCCCAGGAACATGTTAAAACTAATTCTACTTCCGTTAATTTACACGTATCCATGATTCGAAATAAGATTTCTTCTTGCATTTCAACTATTCGCTTGCCTGTATGATTTAATAATGACTGAAGAGAAACCTGTGCTATGTGTTCATTGATAACGATTGTATCCTTTGATGGTCTTAAAAGGCTCTTAGTTTCTGTTATCTTATTATAAGCAGGCCAAATATTAGCTTCAGACATTTGACACTCTCGACGAATAGCGTTATATACTTCTTTTGATAAAGACTGATCTAATAAGAAAACTAAAGCCTCTAACGGAGTTTTCATAATGATTGGAGTCTCTTTAGTATGCATTAATTTTCTTATTTTAGTAGCGCGAGAAGGACTCTTAGTAAGATCATCGAGTACTGTCCTAAGGTCATTCTTTTTAGACACAGTAGCTGCATGACGTGCTGCTAAAATAAGTCTTTGGGGATCATGAGCATTACTAGAACTAATCGCAGAAATTTCTCGTCTTTTCGATCGATTAGATTTATTTGTATAATCAAGAGGTCTTCTACCAGGACTTATTTTAATTTTTTTAGGAATAAAGTCAGGTACAACGAATTCTGAATCAAGCCAGTCTTTATTCTTTGAAAGAAATCTGTCAGTTTTTCTACATGCGGCATTAAATCTGATATTGCGCTTTGCTTTGAGTGTAGATAATGCAAGCTTGAGGCGATCCAGATTTTCACCATCTAAATTATTAACATTTTTACCAAGTTTAGATAATATGTACGTGAGAACTAAATCTATGTCTGATGATTTTGAAAGCTGCTCAAGAATTTCTCGTTTACTGAAATTCATTTTCTTACAATCAGTAGTTACGGCTTATAACACTGCAGCACTGATCTGCATAAAAGTCTAAGAACTCGGCTGGGGGTCCCCCTTGTTATAGGGACCGTGGATAATTTTCACATGCGAGAAAGATTCGCCGCCTAGCGGCAGCGTCTCGTACTACGTTTGCCGCATATACTAGAAAGCCTCGTAGGGAGAGAGTGGCGAACTCGTCACGTGACTCCCTTTCCTCTGATTGGTCGCGGGCGTTAAACAATCAGAGGAAAGGGGGTCACGTGACAAGTTCGCCACTCTCTCCCTACGAGGCTCTCTAGCATATACATGTAACACAATACACAAAGGAAATGATGAAACATAAATTAGTTAGTTGTAAGTGTTCTATTAAAATCCTCTCCCTGCAAGACTCACGTAAAAGAGAATATGAGCTTAAGATATCTTGAGATGTGACATCGCACCACGAATGAATTCAAAATCGACAACTTTAAAACACTATTCTTATTAATTTAGAAACAAATTTGAAAAAATCTCGAAGTTCTTAGAATCTTTTAGCTTACCATGTATTTTAGTCAGTGCGACTTACAGTATCAAATATAATTTTTCTCAATTATTGTAATTAAAAGGCGCAAAAAGGCGCATATTCAAGTTATAGTATACATTCTTACGAACAATTTGATGTATCATACGATTGATTTCAGAGTGGAAGCTTAGGGAAGGTTTCATTTGAAATTGAATAAGTGCACTATAAGATTCTAAAAAATTAGTTTCATCAGACGAAAAAAGTCAATGTAGCATAAGGAACTTCATGTATTATATAAAAATAACTTTATTTGTTTAATTAAAAAAATAAAAATATACTGCTATGACATCTGATTAGATAAGATTCATAGCAAAGGGTGTACGAAAGTTATAGAACGTTTGGATTTGCAAACACTTTTTTTTACATTCAAATCCTTCCACAAACAATTTCAATCAACATAAAAAAAAAACTATTTTAGCATTTAGTGTAGGAAAGTGTATATAAATACATAATATCACATATGTTTGATTTCATGTAAGTTCAAAAAATTGCATTTTGGCCAACCATAGTGGGCTTCTGGCCCACTGTGCGCGGGACGACCCAGGGAGGCCACCGCGAGATCTCCAGAGGGCCATAAAAATAATCGCGATAGCCATTCTGATTCTTTTGTTTTTTTTTGTAAAATACGCGGCGCCTCTACCGAGCCACAACGAGCTTCTACAGGAAAGTCGCCGCCACCACCGAGTTAGGGAGGATTTCGGACACGAGGACGTGCGGCAGGAGCGGAAGCCACGGGGACCGCGGGTGGCGCCAACGAGGCAGACAGGCACGGCGCAGGCAGCAGCGGCAGGCGAGACGGCCGATAACAGGGCCCCGAGTACCGGGGTACACCTGACTGCAACCCTCGGCCTCCACAGCATACCGGCTCGCGGGGTGGATGGACACCGCCCCAAGGTCGAGCTGGGGGCGTACAAGGCACGACGAAACTTGTCGAATGCCGAAGACAACGGCGAATAATCTGCTGCGCCGCCGAGAAACCGTTGTGCGCCCTTGAAAAACCCGCTCGCGCCGACCCTGCGCTAGGGTCCTGCGAATTTGCGAGCTCGCGCCCCGATTGGTCCGCGCGCCCCGAGAGGGGCGACCGCATCGATCTCGTTATCGAGCGAATTTTCGGCGACACTCTCTGGTCGTCCTTCGGCGAGTCCGAACGCGTCTTAAGTTCCGCGATAGCCGCTCGGAATCGGGATAGAAGTCCGTATACGACGACCAAGCACAAGGTGACGGCGAGGAAACCCCGGAGAAGGCGTTACACCGGTGAGGTTGCCCGCAAATACTACCGAAATGTAAGCCACGACGCCGCCCTCCGGTGCGCGCTCTCGCTCGGGAGATTGTGTGTAATACCGCGACATGTACGGTTCCTTGAGACCGAGTATCGAGATTGCGATCGACAGCGAGAGCGAAGGGCATCGGGATGGTAGCGTGGCCGCGGAATCGCGATCGCGACCGAAACTTCTGGAGATCTCGACCGAAGCGTAGCGAGGTTAGACTTCCCGTGCGATCCCCGGGATAATTACGTTCCCGTAGTACCGCGTTAGATTCGCGTTAGAAATTATGGTTTATGTCGTTCGCGTTAGGGATTATTTGTATTGTTCGCGCTAGGAGTTATCCGTGTCGTTCGCGCTATGATTCGTTCGTGTCGTTCGCGTTGGAAATCAGTCGTGTCGTTCACGTTAGAATGGCCTTCGCGAGATTAGCGTAGGATATTATACTCGCGTCAGATTATATTAAAGCTGTTCGCGCTGGGACTCATTACCGCGCGCACCAGCCTATCTCTCGCGTCATTAGCGTGAGGATTAGTGATGTTACTCGCGTAGATTGTGCGGAATGCGTGCTGATCACGCAGTTATCGTTCGCGTTGCGTGAGAGAGGTATTTGCGCAGAAACCGAGTTCGTGCCGATCGAATCCTCGCGTTGAGAGGTCGATCGTATTCTACGTTTCGGTAAGAAATCGTTCGCGTGACCGACTAATTAGGTTAGACGCTGACTCGTGTTAAGATATTCGTTTGCGTGACCGACTAATTAGGTTAGACGCTGACTCGTGTTAAGATATTCTCGGCGTTCTGGCGCTCGTGCGTTTAGATATTAATTGCGTGGGTGTTTTATTACTCGCGACAACCCCGTGTGTTGCGTTAGTTATCGTGTTCTTTATCTGGTCGATTAGATCAGCGCCTCCTTGTTGCGCTCGATCAGGAGTTATTTGCGTGAGATTCCGATACTTGGCGACAGAATTCCTACGCGGTTTCGGGAGTTGCGTACACGCGCTCCGAGCGTGACTTCCTCTTATTTCACGATGTTTCACGTCTCAATTCGCTTCCTAGCGACTCTAAAATTTTGCGTTACTCCGGTTATTTCAAAGGCGCTCGTTTCTGTGACCGCTATTTCGTTTCAAGCGGCGAGCTGAGTTTTCTATTCCTATTATTCGTTGCTCGAGGAGAGCGCCTTCCGCGCGTTTATATTAACCAAGTGAGACTCCGTAACTTCTAGCGTCCGCGTTGTTATCAATTCTGTTCATTAAATCCGGACGCCCGCGTCAGATATTATTTACTCGATTTGTTTGGCGATTATACGAGGCCGAATATGGGCCCTCATTATGATTTCCTCGAGAGCTACTATTTAATAAATGTTATTCCTTATTGTTAACGGATTGAGTTGCTGATTTACGTGTCACCCCGCCGCGTATTGCGCTGCCCTTCATCACCCCGCCCCGCCACTAGGTTGAGCTAGTCATTCCCTCGCACCCCGCCTCATTCCGTCTTGCGTCTCGTTTGATTTTCGCGATCTCGCGGACGCGAATTTACGCGTCTGGCGCTCAACATAAAGATCGTTTCGTGGAGTGCCGGAGGTGCGAGAGAATTACCGGAGAGGCCTATCATCCCGCTCTCCTTTATCCTTTTGATCCGGCGCACGCCCCGGACCGCTCCGGGAGTGAAAAAGTCGTGACAGTACCTATCTAATACTTGTTCTCACGAAAGGACTACCTTAATGTAATTTTGATGCTTATATTATAAGCATCTTATTTAAACAATTTAATTTACTGCAAAAAATATTACTTTTAACCAGGGTGAGGTAATATTTTTTGCAATAAATTTAATTATTTAAATAAAATGCTTATTAAAATTACATCAATTTAGACGGACCAAAATCCATGGTCGAAACATCTTGGCGATTAATCTGACCAAAATCAATGGTCGTATTATCATGACGATTATTATAGTCAGTTGGGTCGATTAACAAGTCTTAACTGTTATTTTGATTAATTATAATTGCTGGCGAAGTAAATGTTACTTGATAATTATAAAAAACAGTTTTAAAAAAATATACCAAAATCTTTAAGCGGGTAGGCAATCTTGACGAGCAAAGAATTTATCTTTTTCCTTTCAAATTAAATATTTAAAAAATAAAAAAACTGAATATTTGAAATTTTGGCACACGATTCGCTATATTCTTTTATGATTATTTAAAAAAAGAATCATTAAAAATATTAATAATAACGGGAGTTATTGCGGTAATGGAAGGGAAGCAATTCAGTACCTGGTGGTGGACATGAAATCTCGAAAACAGCTCCAACGATTTCTTTTAAAAGTTTTTTATAAGTTGGTGAAAACAATATCTAATAAGATATGTCGGAAACAGAATTTCGAAAAAAATTCTTTAAAAATATTTTTTAGTTGCAAAAAAGTATAAAATTGCATTTTCAATTTTATTAGAGAAAATGCAATTTTACACTCTTTTGCAAATAAATTATTTTCTTTTAACAATTTTTTTCGAAATTCTGTTTCCAACACATCCTTAGATATTGTTTTCAACAACTTATAAAAAATTTTTGAAAGAAATCGTTGGAGCCGTTTTTTCGAAATTTCATGTCCACTACCAGCTACTGAACTGCTTCCTTTCATTACCAATAACTCTCTTGTTATTATTAATATTAATAATTTTTTTTAAGTAATTATAAAAGAATATAGAATTATATGTGCCAAAGTTTCAAATACTCAGAATTCTTTATTTCTTAAATATTTAACTTAAAAAAATATATTTTTTTGCTTGTCAAGGCCGGTTGTCTACCCCCTTAAATATTATTATTATACATATACCTATTCGTGGACGCATAACAAAATTTAAATCAACAGATACTGAAAGACCATTTAAGCATTCGTGGTCTATTTCGTTTTCTTCATTAGGTATAAGATTGTCGGCACCACACAATCCGCAGGAATACTGCTGAATGTCATCTTCCTAAACAATTACCGACATTTTATTATTCTTTTTTAATTTTAAAAAATTATTAAAATGATTATATTAATATAAATATTTTAATTATATATATATATATATTTAATACGCTTTACAGATTTACTTTTTTACTTACGCTTGTCCTTTCCATATTTTTTATATTTTTTAATATATTTTTTATATTCTATTTTTTTATATTTTATATTTTTCAATACTTTTTTTAATACTCTTATTACTTTATTAATGTTATACATATACGATGACGGCGACCATGATTACATGATATCGGCGACCATGGTTACACGTTGTCGACGACCATCTTACACGACGTAGGCTACCACGTTACACGACGTAGGCGGCTACGATATACGATGTCGGCGATTCCGATATATGATGTCGCCTACATCTTGACATGAGTGAAAACGCACCTAAAGGATCGTCACTAGTCCGTTCGATCATCGATGTCAAGCGATGTTAGGTGCGGTACTGACTCGGATGGGTGACCGCGCTGTACCTTTACGGAAAAATACACTCAACTGTTGGTGTTTAACCGTTAAAAAAACACCAAAGAAAAACCCTTAAAGTTGGGTGTGATTTTTGGACCACCAATTGAAGGTTAACCTTCAATTGGTGGTCCAAAAATCACACCCAACTTTAAGGGTTTTTCTTTGATGTTTTTTTAACGGTTAACACCAAAAGTTGAGTGTATTTTTCCATAAGAGGGGAGGGAGTGAAAAAGCCTAAGTGCCCATCTACAATAGGTGTTTTAAGCCCTAAGCCCTAAGAAATTGACCAATCACAGTCAATTATTCTCCTCAAATTCAACTGTGATTGAACAAATTTTTAAGGGGATCCTAAACTGACCCAAATTACCGACAATTGTAGGGAGGGCTCCAACTTTGAGTAGACTGCACAGAAGTTAAAAAATTTTATATACAATTGAAATATGCACGAAAACACATCGCGCGAGTGTTGATTTCAAGACAAAAATCGAAAAAAATTAAAAAAATACATTTTTGAGCTGTTACCTACCGTAAACGTTTGCTTAATACAGGAGTTGTACAGTTTGTATGTACAAAATAAGATACACGCGCCATTCGTATATTGTGAACAAAGAATACCGTACATGAAAAACTAAAAATAATAACTTAACAAAAAAGTTTGAGCCTTCGCTACTGTTTTGTGCAAAAGCACATGCAGGTTGATAGGATAAGCAGTATTGCGTGTAGCGAGAGATGGTGCAGCGATCGAACAAGGACAGATTACTATAGTTAAACAAGGACAGATATAGAGAAAACAGGATTAGAAATGTTGACATTACCGACGTCGAGGAAGTTCGGCTTCTCTTCTTCTTCTTCTTTATTTCCTTGGCTCCTGCCTCTTTTCAGAGGACAATACGGCCAACTTTGTCCACTGTTTGTAGTATGTCGTGGTAGGCTTGCTATTTTGGCTATTTGAGGGCTTCTTGTGTGGAGTGCTTTCACAAGCCAATGGAAGTGCTTCCATAGGCCGATGAATATATATGCTCGTGAGTTGTCGATCGTGGTTGCGAAAGGAAAGTGGAGGACTATTAAAGGGATCCAAGCAGAGGGGGGGGGGGGGGGTAGTATGAAGGTGTGCCGTTGGTTGATCGTGCGCGCGCGCAGTGCGCGTGAGCTACAAATTGATATCAGCTATTTTGCAGAAAGACATAAAATTAGTCGACAAATCTTATTTGATGGTTTCTTTAATACTGCGAAGACATCCTCGCATTGAGAGCCCGCGTCAGCTTGGATCGCGACTCGGAGATGGGTAGCCTTAGCGTTAGTGAGCGGACAGTGAAAAATGATGTGGTTAATGTCTTGTATGGGATTCCCGCAAGCACATGAGCCGTCGTCGATAATGTTTTTACGGAAGAGGCTGTGATTCAGATTATAATGATTTGCTCTTAATCGCGATATGGTAACTACAGCGTTTCGCTTTAGACCTGGAGCCCTATTCTCGAATCGTTTTCATGAAACTCGCATGCGAAATTCAATACTTTTTAAATAGGAAGTCGCATACGAAAATCATTAGGGCAGGCTCGAGAATACGGTCCCTGATCTATAGTACCAAGGTTTAGGAGCGTTGATATAAACCGTGCGGAAGAAGTGATTGCCTTTGAGTTGAGCTCTATTAAATAAGTAGTCGTGAAATTCCGTGGATAATTTTTCTTTTTGCTGAATAAACAGGTCAGAGTGGGGTAGCTTAAAAGAAGGGGTGATGGTGCCAAGACGGATGGCTTTCCTAGCGAGTACATCAGCAGTCTCATTGCCCGAAATGCCTTTGTGTGATGGAATCCAAATAAATTGAATTTCTTTTCCGTGTGCTTTTGCCTCGATTAAGGGGGCATATACACCTAGAATGGTCAAAAAAATCGTTTTTTCAATTTTTGCATTTTCTTGAAGCTTAGGATCTGAAGAATATGTGGTGAAAATTTCAAGTAAATATTTCAAGAAATAACGAAGTTATGGCAGAAAGAGTGCACGCCTTTGTTGGACGCGCGCCGCGCCGCGTTGCCAAGTTTATTTTTGAATCGGTTATTTAATTTTTTTTCAATATTTATGCATATTCTCAGATGATTTTGGCATTCCATCCGTAGAATATTATGGGCCTGGGATCGACGATTCTGTGTAAGTCGAAGAATTCCGTGATTTATTCTCAAACTTTCAATTGCGTTTTTATGAAAACCACGTTTCTCAAACTGGTACCCAAAACATCTCGAAAACCACTGAACCGATTACCTTGAATTTTTGTGTGCTTATTGTACACATAATTATCTAGTCTTTGTCATAGGATTTTTTTTTCATTGCTTACTTTTTGTTTTATGGGCAAATTAAGAAAGAATTTTTCCTTCTAAATCGCAACTAAATCGCATCGTTAAATTCATATGTCCGCCATTTTGTCAAAAATTGATATTTTCAAAATCGGCTATGACAAAGACTAGATTATAGTATCTATTTTAAGAATCATTTTGGTTTTTTTGTTTGAGATGATTTTTCAAGAAATGGCAATGGGTACCATTTGCGGTAATTTTTTTGCGACGCTCCGAAAAAGGTGCCACAACTTTTTTAATTTTGAAAATTTTTTAATAAAAAAATTCAAACATACTCTCGAAAGTACGTACTTTTTACTAGAAAAAAAATCCGACTCTAAAATTCAAACAGTTCCTCTAAAAAAAATCCCCAAAATGACCTTTTTTTCCCGCTCCTAGGTGTATATGCCCCCTTA
Source organism: Temnothorax rugatulus (assembly GCA_035220575.1). Lineage (NCBI taxonomy): Eukaryota > Metazoa > Arthropoda > Insecta > Hymenoptera > Formicidae > Temnothorax > Temnothorax rugatulus. Next base: position 26,666 of record JASTWL010001034.1, read on the forward strand.
ATTTGCTTTTTATGAGTGGGATGAGATAATTAGAGCGGCATGTGATAGGGTTTGAGAGAGCATCGAGGACACTTTTAGAGTCAGAGACGATGGTGTATTTAGTCTCGTTTAGGTCAAACGTTAGAAGCACCGCGTTGTATATTGCCCAAGCTTCGGCCGTAAAGACCGAAGCTTGGGCTGGGAGTTTGAACATGAGGCTGCGTTGGAGCTGAGGAGAGAAGCACGAAGCTCCCACCCAGCAACCGGAGTCTATCTTGGAGCCGTCAGTATAGAAAACCACAGTGTTTTGCATAATAGGACCAAAGGTTTGCTGGAAGACATTTTGGACGGTGGACCTGGGAATTCTGTCGATCAGATTGAGGAGGTCAAAGTCTGGACGGTAAAGTGGAGGGGTAAAAAGAGTAGATTGATAGGAGTGTTGGAAGGGGGGAGGAGCTACTGAGGCATGTAAAGAGGTTTTTAAAGGTTTGGTTTGAAGGAAAAGATCTAAGAGGGGAATTTTGTTTCGTTGGCAGTAGGTGTTTGCCTCGTCTTCGCGCGCTGTGATTGCAAGTTGGAAAAGGGTTTCAATTACAGGATGGTTGGTGATGGAAAGGTTTTTTATGAGGTATTTGGTTGCTAGGAAATGGAGCCTTAGTCTGAGGGGGGGGGGGGGGGGGGTTCTTTGGCCTCGGCAAACATAGTGTTAATTGGGGTGGAGATGCGGTATCCGAGGCAGGCCCTGATGGCCTTATTCTGTATGATTTCAAGACGGTGGAATTTGAGGCTAGATTTCAGGCTAAAGATATGAGAAGCGTACTCAACGTAGCCTCGCAGAACTGCGCGGTAGATATTTAGGAGGAGCTGTGGATGGGATCCCCACCAGACCCCCCTCAGGGCTGAAATGACGTCTGCAATCTTGCGAGCTTTGTCTATAACTGAATCTAGGTGCGGGCCGCTAGTGAGCTGAGGGTCGAGAATGACCCCCAAAAAGCGGACTAACTTGGAAGGTGCGATTGTATCGGTGCCGATGTTAATTTTAAATTCTTGTAAATTGTGAATTCTCTGCTTGGAGAAGATCATTAACTGGGATTTAAAGGTAGTTTTGGATGTTGGCGAGGGAGTTTTCAAGCCAGCGAATTGCTTTGTTGATACGTTTGGCGGAGGCGTATATCACAATATCATCTGCGAATTGGAGAATCTTGACCTTGGGGTGTAATCTGAAGGCGATATCCTTGAGGTAGAAATTGAAGAGGAATGGACTTAACACGGAGCCTTGGGGAATGCCTTTGCGTGAAATGCGGGGGGAGGAAAGTTTGCCCTGAATTACGAATTGTACCAGTCTTTCAAAGATGAGGTTTTTTATGAATTGACAAGTTTTAGTCGGGAAACCGGTGTCAATGAGATCACTAACTAGGATACTGGGGACGACATTGTCAAAGGCCGCTTTGATATCGATGAAAAGGGCCACGGTGGCCTTTCCTAGCAGGTTGTTATTGTGAATATCGGTGGTGAGAATGGTAAGGTTATCAGCGCAGGATCGAAACTTGCGGAAGCCGTATTGGTGTTCTGGGATTAAATTTATTGTGCCTGATTCGGTGCACCAGTGGATTGTGCACCGCAGTTGAGAATCATTTTCTCCATGATTTTGAGAATACAAGGGGTGAGAGCAATTGGTCGAACTCCCTTGCCATGCGGTTTGGGTACGAGATATACAAGGGAGTGGGACCAAGAGTCAGGGAAGATGCCTTCTGTGAATAGATTGTTCAAAATTCTAAGAAGGAGTTTTTTAAGGGAAGGGGGAGAGCTTTTAGGATTTTATAATCGACGCGGTCAATGCCTGGACTGGAGTTTCCTTTTGACGAGTTTAGGGCGTGGAGAAGTTCGCTGAATTGGAAGGGATCGTCAAGCCATTTGAGAGGGCTATCTGAGTCATTGCGATTATCGAGGAGATTAGTATGCTCGGCGGAGCAGGCTGGCGGAGTGATGATGGCCATTGCCTCTTCTGCTAAGGTGTCGCAAATGGAAGACGAATCGGAGGAGGGGGCTAGTTTACGATTTCGAAATCTTTTGATCATTTTCCAGATTTTAGGTGTGGGAGTCATGAAGTCGAGGGAGTTGCAAAACTTCTTCCATCCCTCTCTCTTGGCGGCTCTCAAAATTTTGCGGGTTTCAGCAATTTGGCCGCGGTAGATCCGATAGTTTTCGACAGTTGGGTTTTTTCGATACGTTTTGCAAGATTTGCTTCTGGCCCGGACTGCCGCCTCGCAGTCCGCGTTCCACCAAGGAGAGGGAGGAGATCGGTTCTGAGGATCGTTCATGTTTATATGTTTGTTTGAGGAAGAGTTTTGATTCGGAGGGGGGGGGGGAGTGGAAAATTCTCCGATGGTTTCCTGTAGTTGGTCCATAAATAACTCATATTGGATTAAAGGTTCGTTGTCGGTTGCATCAAGAACACGCGTTTCGATCTTGTGCACGGAGTTGAAACGTGTAAGAGAGAGCTTTATACTGTTCTTTGGTAAATTTGTATTTGTGGGAGAATATGCAATTGGTTTTGATTTTAGCGTTGACAGTGACTTCCACAGGTCGGTGATCACTGCTGCGTGTATCGTTGAGTATTTTTACATTTAGGAGAGTTGCGAAGCTGCAAGAGGCGATGGCGAGATCGATGAGTGAAGGAGATATACCTGGGGAGGGGGGGGGATGAAGGTTGGAGTGTTCGGATTTAACAGGGTAAATGGAAATCGGTCAAGGAGATCTATGATGACTCGACCCGCTGAGTTGGGTATTGAGGCTCCCCAATATGGGCGTTGAGGTCGCCCAATAAGAGAGACTGAGAAAAGGAATTAGCCAAGTTTGATCCTTTGCCAAGTGTTCTGGGGACAGGGGCCACTCGGGTGTCTGTAAAGTCCGAAAAGTGCCGTACTGGTAGAGTTGACAGAGATTTTTATACCAACAGCTTCGACTGATTGGTCAGAATTTAAGATGTTGTTGAGATTAATGGGGGAATAGTTAATGTTGTTGCGAATGAGTAGCGCGATGCCTTGTTTGCCCACGTCACTATCGTGGCGTATAGTGTTGAATCCAAAAATAGAGTATGTATGATGCGGTTTTAGGAGAGTTTCTGCAAGAAAGATGATGTCGTAAGATTCGCATAGTCTTTCGACGTCCGATTTTTTATGTACAGCCCCCCTGCAGTTCCAGTATAGGATGCGAAAACTAGAGAGGGGGTTCGAATTAGAGTTGCGGGAAGGCATTTACAATCCGTAAACACCTTGAATAATGGTACACAGCTGAAGTACCGTATTATAGAGTTGCGATTCTCTGACTGCAGGGATAAAATCTGGTAGGCTGCGGATAAAGTTGATGATGGCTTTGGCAATTGTGATGAACGAATCGACGGGTGGGATAGGATCAGAGTTTTCTGCGGGCCTGGGAAAGGTGAAGGTGGTGGAGTGTTTGTTTGTATCTCTGTCTCTACCGTTGGGAGAGATGAGGTAAGAATTATGTGCTTGTCTAATTTTAAGATTTTTAGCCGATTCTGTGCTACCAGGGAGGGTCTGACTAGATGAGGAAGTTTGGCTGATAGACTTATGCGGAGGTCCGTTGCTGAGAATTCCTGCGTACGTAGGCGGGGATGCTGAGGGGGAGCTCTGGGGGGAGGGTGTTGGACTGAGGTTTAATCGAAAGCTTTTTGGAGAGCGTACCGAGCTGTTTGCGCTTGAGAGAGAGGGAAATGAATTGGATGGGCTAAATTGAAAGGAAGGAGATTGACAATTTTCAACTCTACTGCGGGCTTCCAAGTATGGGATATTTTCTTTGGCCGCGATGTCGACTATTTGTTTCTGTTTCACAAAAACGGGACAAGTGGAAGACGTGGGTATATGATCGTCCTTACAGTTAATACATAGGGGGGGGGGGGGTAGATTTTTTCTGGGGCATTCCTCTTTAGGGGTGTGTGCTTCTAACGTGCATTTGCAGCAGCGTGCTTTGCTGCGGTAGTTCGAGCTAATGTGTCCAAACCGGTAGCAAGAATAGCAGATTTGAACTTGGGGAATGTACGGTTCCACTTTTAGCTTTGTTTTAAATATGGCGATTTCAGAGGGAAGAATTTGCCCCTCAAATTTGATTATAATAGTTTTGGATGGAGAAAACGTAGATTCTCCGTCCTTCCTAATGCGCCGATTAAGACGCTGAACGGATAAGATTTTAATGGAAGACTCGATTTCCTGAGAAAGTTCCGTATCCGAAAAGCAGAGCGGAACATCTTTGACGATAGCTATGCGCATTATTTTGAAAGACGGAATGAATGCGAGTAAATTATATTTTTTAAGCGCGGAGTGTTCGATGCCGCTTGATACGTGTTGAATTGGGCTCTGACTTTATTATTTCCGATGGTACGGATTTCCGCGATGTCCTCTTCAAGGGATTCGCTGATAACTTTTGAAATTAATAAGGCATCGGGAGTTTTGTTAGCTTCCGCGTACTGAAAGTGGACTAGATAAGGCGGGAGATCTGTGGAGGTATATCGGTTTGCCTCTCTACGGTGTTTTTTGGGAGATATCGAGGGGGAGGAGGAGTCCGAGCCTTCCTTGTTTACGGGCATATTATCTTCGGTTGGGCGTTTTACGCCCCTTCTTGTGTCCTTATCGTGATTAGCGGAATCAGTTTCCATAGTGGAATCCGTGGGAGAATCACGTTCTGTATTATAGCTCACGGCTGCGACTTCAGGAATAGACGCGTTGTTTTTATTATGATTTTCCGTCAAATTATTTTGCTCGGGGACTTTGTTGGGATCCGTGTTGTAATCTGATACCCCGCTTGGGGAGGGGAGCGCGCGATTGTTATTGTCTAACACGGTCATATTCGGTCTATGCCGAGCTGTGAAGTTAATTTTTTCTCGTGAGGGAGACCGGCTTGTATCGTTAATATCGTGAGGATCTTCGGGATTATGCCGCTTGCGAGGCTTATTCTTAGCTTTCTTCCCTCCCATTGTAGCGACCGAATCTACAGAGTCTACCGAATCACGATCAAAATCCGGGGAAGAACCGCGTTCTCTCGACGGAGAGCGAGAGCGTATGATAGAATCGACGGGGCTCATGTGCAAGCTATCCGCGTTGTTAATGCAATTATTTTTAGCGAATTCATCAAACCTGTTCAGGGATGCGGAAATTCTTCGCTGCGTATGGTTGTCCTCGCTGGAATCGGGAATGCGAGCGGCCGAAGCCCCCTGCATTTCCTTGTTATGCTGCGTAGTAAACGAAGAAATAAAATAAGCTCTAATAAACTTAAAATTCCGGTTATTCCGGCAATAGAACGCAGATGCGCGTATAACGCGTCTTCTTTAATACCAGCGCGACACGAGAACCGGTCGGCACAGGAAAACTCAATATAGCACAGGATCACGGAAGAGAAGGAACGACCGACGTCCGCACGCCACCGTGGTTCGAGCACGAATCTCGAGGAAGTTCGGCCTTCGCTTTAAGATCCCCTTAAGGCTTAGGGCAGAGAGAAACCTGAGAGAGGCCATCCCGGCGTTTTTACTGAGGACGCATTTTCCGACGCGCCGCCTGAGAAAATGCGCCTCAACTACGTGGTTTCACTCGGTGACTGAACATGGTTTGCGTCCGTGCTAATGGTTCGTGTCCAAACTAGCCAGCTGGAGGGGATATGCTGGCCGCGGCGATCGCGCTCGGCCGGCCCGGCGCTCGGCAAGCTTCGAGCGAGGAGAGAAGGACAGACATATATACGATCTGCTGTCTCGGCTGTCTCCTTCTCTCTTGAGCTGACGTGTAGCTCCTTTGGCACGCGCCGGCTATGCGACGTTGCCACGATGCCACGCATTTCGGGTATCGCGTCTCGTGCCTCGCCAGCCTCGCCAGTCTCTCCGACTGCCAAGTCTCGAGTCAAATCGACGATGCGCTACGTTACATTTATAAATATTTATTTAATTATATTTACAATTTATATTACAATTTTTATATTTATAAATTTCATATATATATATATATATATATATATATATATATATATATATGAAATTTATAAATAAAAAAATTGCAAATATAATTAAATAAGTATTATATAACACGTGCATGGAAAGTGGCCCGTTCCGCGCGCGCCATCTGTGCGACAAATGGCCAATTCCATACACTCGTCGAAACAGTGCGGTAATGTTACATTACCGCACTGTTTCGACTCGTGTGCGGAATTGGCCATTCGTCGCACAGATGACACGCGCGCGCAATGGGCCACTTTCCACGCACTTTGTAATATAAAATAGGGTGTGTAACACGTGCGGGTTGAGAATTGGACACTCGTGCGGGTGATCGCACTCGCCTTCGGCTCGTGCGTCCACTCCGCACTCGTGTCCAATTTTCAACTTCCCGCACTTGTTACACAAATAACTATTAATAAACATAAAAATTAAAATTTGTAAGGATAATGTATAAATAGCAAACCCTGTTTTTGCCAATACGCTCTTTTATCTGAAAAAAGTCCTACATTAGAAAAACATTAACTTTAGCATAGTATAGCATGATATTTAAATTTAATATTTAAATGCATAATAATGAATAATTAAATAAATATTAGCTATCGAGAAAAGAATTGTAGTTTATAGTATTCTTTTTTTACTCTTATTAAGTTATAATTTTAGTTATGCTTGATTAAACGGCCAAATCACGAGTGCTAAAAGAGAGATATTGGATTAAAATAGAAACAATTTATTAAACAAACAATACACACGGTTAACGTTTAGACTGTACTTATAGTCTTCTTCGGAACGGATTGCTATGAAAGAAGAAAATAAATATCAAAAAACATGTTAACGTTAGCATACATTTAAGTTAGCATACTAAAACATTAAACAATCTCTTAATAATATGAATAAAATAAACAATCTAATTGAATCACAAATATAAAAATGCCGGAATAATCGAATAAAACCATGACAACATACCTAAAGGGCGTAGCCGGATAAGAAGAATCAATGTGCCCCCACACGGATCATGCTCATTTTTTTTCCTTTGATTGCTATCAGTGTCACTTACCATTTAGTCAAATATTAGCCCTTAATATTGAACCGTTTTGATGTAAAAAATAAAAATAAATATTTCAAAAATAATTCATATCTTTTGATCGGCTTAATCGATTTTGATGAAATTTTAATATGCTGTAGATATTATTGAGATACATTTGTGGAAAATTCGGGAAAAGTTTCTGATGACAGAAACGTTGATAAAAAACAATAAATAAATGTTCTTGCTTTTTTTAAATCCCGACATCTTTCTGGCACAATTACGAAAATTTTTTTGTAGAATCTTGGAGTAGTTTTTTATCAGACATAATTTTTTGGAAGCAATAAAATGGATAGGCTGTACTTAAAGAAAATAAAGTATTTTTTTTATTTTTTAAAAATATGATATGCTTTTGTTACGATCGCCATATATTGTATGTAGAATTTTGGGATAGTATTCTACAATAAGTAATTTTTTCGAACCAATAAAATAGGTAGGTGGAAGTTTAAAAAAATAAAATATTGTTTTTTATTTTTTAAAATTATGATATGCTCTTTGTACCATAATTTTTTTGTAGACTTTTGAGACGGTATTCTATGACAAGCAATTTTTTCGAATCAATAAAATGGGTAGAAGGTACTTTAAAAAACAAAATATATTTTTTTAAATTATCATAATTTTTTGGTACCATCGCCATATTTTTGTTTAGAATCTTGGAATTGAATCCTACAACAAGTAATTTTCCGGAATGTAATTCTAATTTGAAAGGTCGTGAAAATAGGTATTTTTCATGAATTTTTTGTAGGAAAACGAAGAAAGTGAATAACGTTAAACTTTTCATGTTCTTTTAACTTTATTTTGAGAATATATTTTTATTTTTTAAGTAACAAAAATGCTCTTTTTTCTATGTTATATCCTGGTCACTAGAATAAGGTATAAATGACAGACGATGTAAATGATTCTAACTGTTCTATAGGTAACAGAAACGCAAAACCAAAAATTTTCTTATTCAGAAGAAGTGTGGCTATCGTCTGAACTAGAATAAACATTATACGTTAATTAGTTTTTTTTCTTTTAATAAAATACTTCCAAAATTTTGAAAAAGTTATAATATTTTTAATAAAAAGGCCACCAGAATGGACATATTAGTTTAGTTCTAGTTCAGACGATAGCTACACTTCTCCCGAATAAAAAAATTTTGGTTTTTGCGTTTCAGATACCTAGAACAGCTAGAATCATTTACACTGTCTGTCATTTACACCTTCTAATGACAGGATATAACATGGAAAAGAAGAGCATTTTTATTACTTAAAACTAAAAATATATTTTCAAAATAAGGCTAAATAAACATATACAATTTAGCGTTATTCACTCTTTTCGTTTCCCTGCCAAAAATTCCTGAAAAATATCTTTCTTTATGACTTTTTAAACCAGAATATCTCCTTAACAATTTTTTACATTTCTTTCCTGATGGAAGAGATTACCTCCTTTACTTCTCAATATAAATAAATTTAGGTATGTCATGGTTTTATTCGATTATTCCGGCGTTTTTATACTTGTGATTCAATTAGATTGTTTATTTTATTTATGTTATTAAGAGATTGTTTAATGTTTTAGTATGCTAACTTAAACACGTTAACATATTTTTTGATATTTATTTTCTTCTTTCATAGCAATCCATTCCGAAGAAGACTATAAGTACAGTCGAAACGTTAACCGTGTGTATTGTTTGTTTAATAAATTGTTTCTATTTTAATCCAATATCTCTCTTTTGGCGCTCGTGATTTGGCCGTTTAAACATGCATAGCTAAAATTATAAACTTAATAAGAGTAAAAAAAGAATACTATAAACTACAATTCTTTTCTCGATAGCTAATATTTATTTAATTATTATTATACATTTAAATATTAAATTTAAATATCATGCTACACTATGCTGAAGTTAATGTTTTTCTAATGTAGGACTTTTTTCAGATAAAAGAGCGTATTGGCAAAAACAGGGTTTGCTATTTATACATTATCCTTACAAATTTTAATTTTTATGTTTATTAATATTTATTTAATTATATTTGCAATTTTTATATTGATAAATTTCATATATATATATATATATATATATATATATATATAAATTGTAAATATAATTAAATAAATATTAATAAATGTAACGTAGCGCATCGTCGATTTGACTCGAGACTTGGCAGTTGGCGAGGCTGGCGAGGCACGAGACGCGATACCCGAAATGCGTGGCATCGTGGCAACGTCGCATAGCCGGCGCGTGCCAAAGGAGCTACACGTCAGCTCAAGAGAGAAGGAGACAGCCGAGACAGCAGATCGTATGTCTGTCCTTCTCTCCTCGCTCGAAGTTTGCCGAACGCTGGGCCGGCCGAGCGCGGCCGCCGCGGCCAGCATATCCCCTCCAGCTGACTAGTTTGGACACGAACCATTAGCACGGACGCAAACCATGTTCAGTTACCGAGCGAAACGACGTAGTTGAGGCGCACTTTCTCAGGCGGCGCGTCGGAAAATGCGTCCTCAGTAAAAACGCCAGGATGGCCTCTCTCAGGTTTCTCTCTGTTTAGGGCTTAAAACACCTATTGTAGACGGGCACTTATGCTTTATGCTCTAAACTGTGACGTATTTCCGGCTTTGAGTGTTCCTCGCGCTGCTCTAATGCGGGATCTACAATGGGAGTCGTAAAGTCGTGAGTCGCAAGAATTGACCAATCACAGTCGATTATTCTCCTCAAATTCGATTGTGATTGGTCAATTCTTGCGACTCACGACTTTGCGACTCGCATTGTTCACGATATTAGAAATCGCTCCGAGATCTCAGACAGAGAAAAAATTGATTAATCACATTTAAACAATTCGGCAATTGACCAATGCGATTGGTTAATCCTCTCTCCGTCCAAGATCTCGGAGCGATTTCTAGCATCGTAGACACAAGGCTTTACTCATTGCCAAAAGAGAAAGATAGAATGATGTTTGTGTCGACTTGTGTCACTTGCTGGAAAGCTCTCATGCATTATATATATATATATATATATATATATATATATATAATCTTTCCGTATATATATATACACGGAGAAAATTTTATATTAAATATTATTATGGTGTCGCACTAGCTGCGAACCATCGAGGAATTATAAGTTAAAATACTATAATCATTATTTTAAAAACAATTAATAACGTAATTTTTACCTAAAACATAGTATTATTCCTCGATGGTCCGCAGCTAGTGCGGTAAGACCATAGTAATATTTAATATAAAATTTTCACCGTGTAGGATAAATATAAAGAATAATTTGGAAACAATTAGAAAAGTAACTTTGCCATTGTTTTTTGTTTTATTTTCTATTATGAGCAAAATTGCAAGCATGAGTTACATTGCAAATACATAAAAGCAGGACGGCATGTGTAACACTTTTCACCTGATAATAATAGAAAAAAATAAAAATAGCAATTTATGGTACATCTAAATGAGTTGTGCTCGCTCGCTATTGCCGTTCAGTCATGCATTAGTAACAATTTGTATTTGTGACGTGTACTTTCAAATAACAAAACAGAGAAAAGGGTTGCTATTGAAATATATCGCAAGTATTCAAACGGTGCTAACACGACGGTGTAATAAAATGTTTTCAATGACGAGCGCTTACCAGTGTGGAATGTTACAACTTTTTGCATTGAAATAAATATTTGTGTTACACGAATCTTTTCTAAAGCAAAGTTATGAATGTAGTTGTACAAAAAATGTTATTAGACATAAGTAATAAATCACGATACTATAAAAATTGCTAAATAAATAAAAATATACTTTTTATTTTTATTTTAATTCTTTTACAAAACTAATATTTACAATAACAATAGTAACGCGAAGGTAAGAGAAGATTATATGGCTGTTTCCTTTTATAGTTCGCTGCTGGTCGAATCTCTCAGATATACAACATTCCTTGGCAAAATCGAAAAGCACTTCCTATTTTGTTTTGATACACACACACACACACACACACACACACACACACACACACACACACACACACACACACACACACATATATATATATATATATATATATATATAATTTTTCCATTATACACATTTCTTTATATAATGGGCATTCAAAACAAAATAGGAAGTGCTTTTCGATTTTGCCAAGGAATGTTGTATCAATTAAATATATGTATATATATGTTTGAGATCGTGCGAATTCAGTTCGAGAAAGTATTCGAGTAGAATTTCGCGTTAAATAAGTTATATTATTTTCCAGTTACAGCATGGATTTTTCGAGTATTATCATTCCAGAATGTTCGCTGACATTTCGGCGAATAATAAAGTCAAGCCGACAGTGCGCAAAAACAAGCAAAAAATCCATGCTGTAAACATCGCAAACAGCGCAACCACGCAACGATCTTTAGGATCGCAAAACGAAAACGGCCGCAAGTGCGATGACTTAGGCCGCCCGTGGCCAATCAACTCGCCGAAATCCGAGTTCAGGCCCGTACGTTTCCGCGAGTGGCCTGTAGCTACCAATCGGGCACTTGAGTCCTTTATCAACCTTCCAAGTTTTCAAATGCGATAAGGTTATTGGCGATTCGCCTGGAGAGAGCCTCGTCTCGGAGTCAATAAAAGGTTCACCGCCGTACCGAGGGTCTTCTCTTTTTGTCGAAGTCACCCACTTAGAATCATCGCTCGCAGATTCACCGCTTTGAACACCGCTTGCTTTCGAACCGCCTGTTCGTACACCGCTTCGCGCTTCGCAATTGCATACGCTAATTCGCTATTTCGCTTCACGAACCGCTTTGCTGCTTCTAGCACGCCGTACTAGATTCTGTGCGCGCTTACGCGTTGGTCCTCGTGGCTAAAACCATAGAACTCTGTACATTTTGTAATATAGACTTTTTTGTAATATATGTTTATTCAATTTCGTGTTATATCGTGTGTGCTTATGCTTTGACTTTCACAAACTTTCCTCGTGCCTGTCCTTCACGCGCTCTCTACCGCGTTTCCGCACGCTCTCGAACATTTCTGTATATATACATATATATACATATATTTAATTTTTATTACATGTGTAATCCGTGGTATATCGATGAAGCTAATTTTGCTCTGTATGTATTTATCTATTAGTACAGTAAAAAGTATACTAATATACTAGCAGACATTTGTCTAAAAATTTTTTAGACAAATTACATTTATTTTAATTTATTCCATTTTCCTTGTATTGGCAATAAGTTACTTTTCCAAAATGGAACATTTTCAAAGAAAATACGTACATGTTGGTCAAGAGAAAGAAGATTTTTCTATAAATATTTATCATTTACGCTCCTTCCGTTCTTTATTTCTCACTTTTTATATATACATATTTTTTATATATACACATACATTATATATTGATATATAAAATACATTTCTAAACAAGATTTACCTAATTATACATACGAGGACATATTATAAACGCGCGCGCGCGAGCGCGCGAGCGCGAGCGCCGATATATGAAAAAGAAGCCTAGCACGATTCTCGCCGGCTCGCGGCCGGCTGGTCGAGCCGAGCGTCGAGCATCACGCGGTGATGCCACATTGCCGCAATTTGGCATCACCGCGTGCAATTTGGCATCACCGCGTGATGCTCGACGCTCGGCTCGGCCAGCCGGCCGCGAGCCGGCGAGAATCGTGCTAGGCTTCTTTTTCATATCTCGGCGCTCGCGCGCGTGTGCACGCGCGCACGTCTGTAATATGTCCTTCTCGTATTTATAAAAATAAATCGTGTTTGGAAATGTATTTTATATATTAATGTATGATGATGCTACGCGATCTCTTCTATTCTTTCCTATAAGCTTTTACATATGAATTGTAGGAGAATTTATTTTTTATGTATGCTTCAGATTCTTCAATCACACATATATGCACGCATTGCACACTCGCTAGGCATATGCCTGATTTGTAATATTTATACTTTATTATACTAAAGTCAAATTGTATTTGATTTTATATCTTTTCTTTTTTTGTACTGTTATCCAATATAATATCCCATATCATAATTTAAATTTACGATATAATATCCCATACAATAATTTATATTGAATGAATTATCTACATGAAAAAGATTTGTGTGAACACAACGACACGTACGTAAATAATCTATTCCGGGAAGTAAAATCTTGAAATTTACATCCTACAACCCTGGTCCTAGGTAATAGTGTCACTTATCGACCTGATTTTTTAGGTCGATAAGTCCGGAGCATTATCCTATGATCCAGCGATGCACTTCACTGCACATTTGATTACAGCACCGCCTATCGCACTACCTAGCAACTAAACTACGGTCTGTTTTACTCTTCACACCGATTCCGCACGCATCATACATATGAGATTTTCAGACACATTATTCTCTTATACTAAAGCTTCTAGGCTCATTTATGAAAGGAACAACATTGTTCTTTTTTGTAATCCCGAGTGCGCTGCGTGCTTATTTTATACGTACAGTCTAAATTTTTATATGCAGCAAATGTTGTCACAACAAAACTATAATTTTTCATTTTTTTCGTTTTTGATGTAAAATCGGCTGCAGCGCACTCCGTTTTTGTGCGTACTTTAATTCTGTAAAAAGATTTTCAATTCCGTAAAGCCAATTCAAAGTTTAGTGTGTTCAAAAAAATGTCGGTAATTCTGGCCACTCCAGCATCCCCTTAAGGCTCCTGGGTAGTCACTGCAGCCATATTGAATTCTTGCTATCGAGGCGAGAAAAACACCCTATTTTAAGTTGCGCTTAATTCCGAAATAAAAAGACATTTCAATAAAAAATCACTATAGATCGTTTTAGAACACTTCTAAAATTGACCGGATACTATCCTTTTCCCTCGACAATAAACAAACAGCCATAAAACGAAGCCTAAACATACGGAAAAACAAGCCGTTTGACGACTATCGAAAGGAGTGGAGAATGTTCCTTCCGCATATGTATTTTTTGCAAATCTTACTCTCGGTCAATTTTACGAGTTTCACGAAACGTTATAGCACAAGTACAGAGCGAATAATAAAGAAATTAACCGCAACTTAAAATAAGGTTGTTAACATGTCACAGAGAGCAGATTTCTCCATTGGAGAGGGTTCTTATTTCTACCGCGACGGTACGTCGCCACCGTCAACGCGGAGTTCTCGGCTCAGGGACCAGGAGCCTTAAACGCTTAACGGAGGATCTATAAATGTTTTAATTTAAAGAACTCTCAGCAAACGTCATACGTCATGTAAACGCTGTGCAAACTCTCAAAAACGCTATGTACAACGCCTTTCAAACGCTGCAGTGTGCTAATTTCCGCTCTATGAAATCTTTACTGACCGTTTCCAAACTCTCAATGAACTTCCGCAAACGCTCACGTAAACGCCAAAAAAACGTTCACGAAACTTCTCATTTTCGCCAGGGATCAAATTATATCTCGTCAAATTAAATTTTATTTGGTCAGATATGCTCAGATATAACTTCTCATATCTGCGCAGATCTGGTCATATATGTTCATATATAACTACCCACACAGCAAAATATATCACTAAGCTATCTAGAAGATATCTGAATGACGGAATATCTGATTGCGCAAGATATCATGAGAATATCTCAGACATTTCCAAGATTATAAAAAGTCATGATAATTTTATCTCAGATATGATATCTGATTCTGCATATATGTCGGATATGTATGCCTCATTTAAAAGCAGATATGTTACATACAACCCAAATAGCAAGAAGAAAAGAAGAATTCTTTTTAAATTCTTGATTTATGAAATTAATTTTTTTTCCGTATTTATTCTCTGTTCTAAAAGGATTCTTAAGAGTTCATAAGAAATTCATTTTTATGTCACCAATTCTGAGTCCTTCTTCAAATATAAAAGAAGTTCTTTTCATAAGAATTCACAATAAATTCAAAATTATCCATTAATACTATTTCAATATTTTGCATTTTGCCATCTCTGCACTGTATGATATCTCGGAGGTATCACGAAAAATATTACAGCCAAGTATCTTACAGGCTCGCCTTTTATCCTGTGTGTAAGGATTTTTGCTTACGAGAAGGTACTGGCGCATGTAGCCGCGTCGCGGCAGTGCATGTTACTAGAGCTCGTCCGAGCAAAAATTTTCTAAGTCCCCTCGCGACATGTTTGATTTCGTGCCGCGATCGTTACCTCCGGCGCAGCTCCAGCAAAAGTTTTTTAAGTCTCCTCGCGGCGAGTTGCTTTCGTGCCGCGGTCGTTACCTCCGGCGCCGTCCAAGTGAAAAATTTTTAAGTTCCCTCGCGGCGTGTGGCTTTCGCCGGGACAAATCGGTACGATGTCTAAGTCCTCTCGGATTGTTTTATTGGCTACGAATAAACTTGAGTTGATCTTTACAAAATAGAGTTGATCTTTATAAGAGCTAACTATGAATCGGCCATATATATCTGGCTATATCTCAGATATATTTTGCTGTGTGGGTATATATAACTACATATAGGATGTAATTTGGTCTTCGACGGCTCAGATCGGACCATATCTGCTCAAATCGAACCATATTTGCTCAGATCGAACCATATATCTGTGATTGAATTTCATCGAAATAGTCCAGATCTGATCGTATCTGTTTAGATATAACCATATCTACACTCGAATGCGATCCAAAATACATTATATCTGACCATATATATATGTATATATATATATATATATATATATATATATATATATATATATATTATATATATTTTTTTATATAAAACATTTTTTACCGGGTAGTCAGTTTGGTTTCTGGTGTTCTTAACCAGTCGTCTACAGTATTTTTATATTTGGAGTTCTGGCATTGGTAGAGTTTATACCTCTTATTAAGAGGCATATAATTGAACAGCAAATTGTTATCTAATACCACTAAACTATTCATGACTTCTATCGAATGTTGCATTACGGGAAGGATATTTTATTAGAATCTGTTTGCCTAAGTTTCTTAATTGTATGCTATAAAAAGATGTATATTTACTGTTAGAAAAAACATTTTTTCAAGTGTTAATAAATTATATATTTAATATTAATAAATTATTTATTCAATTTAAAAAAAATACTTATATTTAATGTTAATCGTACTTATATTTAATGTTAACAAAACGTTTATTTAATGTTAATAAAACATTTTTTATGTTAACAAACGTTTATTTAATATTAAAAACATTTGTTTAATGTTAAAAAAACGTTTTTTACAATGTTCAGGATTTTCACCGCGATCGATCACCGCGATCGATACCGCTGCCGCCATCCCTGAGCCGCCCCCTGAACGAGGCGACTTCGCGCCGCTCCCCCGCGTCACCCCTGACCGCGCAGTCTCTCGCGTCGCGTTATCGATCCGGACATGCGAGGATCCCGTGATCCTGCGAAACGCGCCTATTGGCCCTTTCAATTGTCGCGTCACGGAATGCTCCGGAAACGGGCCCGCGAGAGCTCCGGTCCCTTCAGCAGAAGATAATCGAGCGGTTCAAGCGGTCGTTCCAGCCGACTTGCACCCGTACGCACAGATCTCTACTCCGATTCACGCGGTCTCGCCGTCGTGCATTCGTCAATCTCGCAAGTGGCGGTTCACGCGGACTTACGCCCCGTTGTGCATCCGCGCTGCAGTTACAGTGCCGTCAGTGCACTCAGCCAAGTGTCGCGCAGACACTCGCAACCGCGCCATTCGCGCGCTCGATCCGCTCTCACAGTGCGGTGACGAACTTAACGCCTCTGAGCGTCTGCATTCTCACCCTCGCTGACAGCGAGAGGTGCATTCATACTCTACTCCACGCCGCGCCTCGTTCTGTAAAGGCCTTCGGCGAAACTGTACATTGTAAAATAAAGTGCCGTGCAACTTTAAAGTGCAGAAGGTCATTGTCCGCTCATTCTCCGCACTCCGGATCCCTGTCGGGGTCGACCCGGCCTTTTCTGCTCCAATTGGCGAACCGGAGTTACGCCCGGCCGAGAATTTCGCCAACATAAAATCTGGTCCTTCGAGCCGGATCGGAGTGCCACGGTGCCATACGCCTAAGTGACGGACGCTCAACCAAGATGGAGGACCTCATGGCGCAACAGAAAGTCGCAATTCATGCGATTGACCGAGCCCTCGACAACTTCAAGAAAATCGGCAAGGCGAATTACACATTAGGAGTGGTTCGCAACCGATTGCAGCAACTAAAGGAGAACTACGCTCGGTTTGAGCTTCTTCACGGCAAGATTCTGGCTGCCGCCACCAAAGAGTTCATCGCCACGAGCCGATACTTCACCGAGGATCGTTTCGACAAGTGCGAGGAAACGTTCCTGACGATATCCGACCACATGGCTGAGTGGATGAGCAGGTTGGAGTCGCCGCCGCAAGTCAACCCTGGGTCATCCCCCGTAAGCCAATGTAATATCAGCGCATCGCCGCGTACCGCGTTTCAGCTTCCGCGCATTAACTTACCAAAATTCGCCGGAGAGTTCCGCGAGTGGGAAGCGTTTCGCGATCAATTCACCGCGCTCATTATTAACAATCGTGACTTGTTAGAGGTCAATCGGTTGCAATATCTACATTCGTGCGTGAAAGGCGAAGCCAGCGATGCCATACGCAATCTGGCATTAACGGATGCAAATTTCAAAATCGCGTGGAATTTGTTGCTCGCGCGATACGATAATCGCCGACGGTTGGTGCACGAGCACATACATGCTCTGCATACGCTTCCTCCCGCGACCTCTGATTCCGCAGTCGCTCTCACCGCGTTGCGCGATAAAGCAAGCGTGTCAATTCAGTCTCTAAAAAACCTCGGCCGTGCGGTTGACTCATGGGACGACATGTTGGTTTATTTGCTAGTACAACGGCTTGATAAAGGCACTCGTAAAGCATGGGAATTACAACTTGGAGATACATTAGATTATCCCACATACGAGCAACTTGATAATTTCTTAAAGTCGCGAATACGTGCGCTCGAGAATATTCTCCCGGCTTCGCCTCAAGTCAAGGGCAATAAACAATATTCCTCAGTTCAAGCTCACGCAGCTAATGCCTGTACGAACAAGTGTCCCATGTGTCAAAAGACGCATTTCTTGTCCGCTTGTCCGGACTTTCAAAATAAAAGCGTCGCTCAACGACGTGATCTCGCGAAGAAGTTTCATTGTTGTTACAATTGCCTGAGCACACGGCATACTCGCGATGCGTGCTCAAGCAAGAATACATGCCGTCAATGTCAGCAGAAGCACCATACGCTTCTTCACACGACCGATGTGACTAATAACAATAGCTCGACAACCGAGAACCTTCATCCGCGGACGCGAAAACAGATTCAACTGACGAAGTAACGTCACATTTATTAGCTCACACGAGCTTTTCGAAATCGAATATTTTGCTAGCCACTGCCTGGATCAAGGTGAGCAGTCTCAACGGTCGACATGGTATAGTTCGTGCGTTATTGGATCAAGGTTCCGTCACAACTTTGATCACCGAATGTTTAGCTCAGCGATTGCGTCTCCCGCGTACGCGCGTCTCCGTCTCTATCACTGGGATCGGCGAGACCGCTGCCACCGCACGCAGCGCAGCTACCGTTTACGTGTCAGCGCGTGACGGCACGGGCCCGCGGCCCTCCGTCTCCGCTCTTGTTCTCAAGTCGCTTACGACTTACATTCCGCACAGAGTGCCGGATATAACCAAGAAGTCGTACATTCGCGAACTCTCGCTAGCCGACAACGATCCGACTAGCGCAGCGCCGATTGACGTCATCATCGGTGCTGACTTGTATGGCGCGATCTTATTACCGGAAGTCCGTAGTCGCGCCCCTCATGAGCCCGTCGCTCAAAACTCTATATTCGGATGGTTCCTGTCCGGCCCGATGCCGGTACCGTCGCAGTCACGGCCGGCTCGCATTCAAACGCACCACTGCACGGTGCTGTCGGAAATCTCCGACCAGTTGCGACGTTTCTGGGAGGTCGAAGAACTTCCTCAGCAAACTCATCTCTCACCGGAAGAGATTCGATGCGAAGAGCATTTCGTATCGACGCATTCTCGTGCCCCCAATGGGCAATATATAGTGCGGTTGCCGTTCAAATCGGGGCCCCCTATCAACATAGGCGAATCGAAATCGTCCGCAATCGCGTTGTATTCGCGTCTCGAGTCGCGGCTAAAGTCAAATCCGGATCTCGCAAAGGAATACAACGAATTTCTCGCGGAATACGAGCGTCTCGGACACATGGTCAAGGCGCCGCGAGACGACCCTTCCGATGGTCAGGTATATTATATACCGCATCACGCAGTCATACGCGAGCATAGCTCGACAACTCGTTTGCGCGTTGTCTTCAACGCTTCTCATCCGACCTCCAATGGTCTGTCCTTGAACGATCATCTCATGGTTGGCCGCAAGTTGCAACCTGAGTTATCATTCATTATCTTGCGATGGCGGCAATATCGATTTGTCTTCACCGCCGACATCGCCAAGATGTATCGCCAAATTCTTGTCCACCCCTGCGACGTAGAATATCAGCGAATCTTATGGCGACCCACACCGACCTCGCCATTGATAGCCTATCTCTTATTGACCGTCACCTACGGTAACGCGAACGCGCCGAATGCCGCCCTCCGTGTGGTCGAACAAGTCGCCAAGGACGAAGGCGCGAAATTCCCGTTAGCTGTTCCGGTTTTGCAGCTGCACACATTCGTCGACGACTGTGTGTTCGGTGCAGACGATATACCTCTCGCGCTTCAAACGCGAGATCAATTAATCTCTCTCTTGAAAAGAGCAGGATTTCATCTTCGCAAATGGGCGAGTAACAATCCTGTATTACTCGAAGGCATCGATCCTCAGGATCATGGCCTTGCTTCAGCCATAACGCTCGAATCTGATGAACGTCTTAAAGTGCTCGGTCTCAAGTGGGATCCCCACAAGGACGTCTTTCAATTCGACGTCACTCTTGTAGAGTCAATCCCGACACGAACGATCAATTCTTTCGACTATCGCTCGAATTTTCGACCCTCTCGGCTGGATGGCTCCCGTGGTCATCACCGCGAAAATTCTCATGCAGCAGCTCTGGCTGCTCCGCTCTGAATGGGACGACGTCATCCCTGACGATCTCCTCCGAAAATGGAGAGATTACTATCTTCAATTGCCTCTGTTGAAACAAATCTCGATTCCGCGTTGGACGGGTTACGGATCCGATACGCTCAGCGCTGAAATTCATGGGTTTGCCGATGCGTCTGCCTCCGCATACGGAGCAGTCATTTATCTACGAGTTACGCACATCGACGGAACAGTCGAAGTCACGATGCTCATGTCAAAATCAAAGGTAGCTCCGCTCAAACCCATGAGTATTCCTCGATTAGAGCTGAGCGCCGCGGTCCTTCTCGCGCGCGCAATCGACGCGAACCGATCTGCTCTCACAATCGCGATCAAATCGTACCACTGTTGGACCGATTCGAAGGTCACGGAAGCCTGGCTCTCGCAGCCTCCTTCCCGATGGCCAACATTCGTCGCAAACCGGGTCCACGAGGTACAAACCCTTTTGCCAAACGTCGAGTGGCATCACGTGCCCTCACAACAAAATCCGGCCGATCTCGTGTCGCGAGGCGAGGCCCCGGAAAATCTTATAAATCAACCCTTGTGGTGGACAGGGCCTGACTGGCTCAAACTTTCGTCCGATCAATGGCCATCTGGGCCTCAATCAGATTCGCAGGAAACACCGCCGGAAGAGCGAGTTCGCGCTCCCGTGCACCTCATGCAATCGCGCGATCGATGGGATCTCGGCGAGAGATTCTCGTCGTGGAGCAAGCTGGTGCGAGTCACCGCTTACGTCATGCGATTTGTTAGGTGCGCTCGCGGAAGTGGTCGCGTTAAGTCAAATGCGCCGTCGCAGACCGAGCCGGAACCGCTCAGTCCGGACGAAATTAACGTCGCGCGCATCTTTTGGCTAAGGAACATTCAACGTCAGCTATTCCCAGTCGAATACGCTCAACTAGAGAGCGCACAGCGCATCTCGAAACGCAGTAAATTACTGCCGTTAAACCCGTTTCTCGACGAGCACGGGCTCATTCGCATTGGCGGTCGCCTCCGCCATTCAACGTTTCCGCACGACAAAAAGCACCCGGTTGTGCTCGCTGCCCATCCGGCAGTTGCCGCGTTAATACGCGATACACATTTACGCGCCTTCCACGCTGGGCCGCAATACACGCTGCATCGGCTGCGTGAAACATACTGGATATTCCGCGCGCGTCAAACAATCCGCACTATTCTGCATCAATGTGTCATATGCGCTCGGGAAAACGCCAAGATCGCGAGCGAGTTGATGGGCGACTTGCCCGCGTGTCGCGTTACGTCGACGGCACGCGCATTCCTACATTGCGGGGTAGATTATGCCGGACCGATACAGGTCAGATCTACACCCGGTCGAGGATACAAATCGAGAAAGGCGTATATTGCCGTGTTTGTGTGCATGGCAGTGAAAGCCACGCACCTAGAGTTGGTTAGCGACTGTACGACTTCCGCGTTCGTCGCTGCATTCGATCGGTTTTGTGCGCGTCGCGGCGTTCCCAGTGATATGTACTCGGACAACGCGACGACCTTTCACGGCGCTCATCGCGAAATATCCGCCGCATGGAAGAGAGCCGTACGCGATCCGAACTTTCAGAATCAAACCGCGACTCAAGGCGTTCGTTGGAACTTCATTCCTCCGTCCGCGCCGCATTTCGGCGGACTATGGAAAGCGTGCGTCCGCAGCGTGAAATTTCACATGAAACGCGTCATCGGAGCACACACGCTGACATTCGAGGAGCTGACCACGCTCTTATGTAAAATCGAAGCGTGTCTGAACTCGCGACCGCTCGCTCAGATGTCCGACAATGTAGATGATTATTGTGCAATGACACCGAGTCATTTTCTTATCGGTACCGCTCTTACAAGCGCTCCCACGCCTTCCTTGCTCGACGAAAAGGAAACGCGTCTCACTCGATGGCAGCTAATTCAACAAATGCGCGATAGCTTTTGGAAGCTGTGGTCAAATGACTATCTGCATACATTGCAGCAACGCCCCAAGTGGTGTGAGGTTCAATAGCTTGCTCGAGTCGGACGCTTAGTACTTCTGCGAAACTCACTGGCTCCTCCGAACAAGTGGGAGTTGGGCAGAATCATAGAGTGTCACCTTGGCGAGGATGGACTTACACGCGTCGTTACGGTCAGAACGGCCAAATCCACGTACAAACGCGCGATCGTTAAGTTGTCATTTCTCCCGGTTGATATAAATACCGATCGTAATGATCCAGAGTGACATTCCATGATAGCTGCGAAGCATTGTGCGCTCAATCGCACCGTAATTCTGTATATACTGTAAATAATTCTGTACATTGTAAATTCTAGTTTAAGTTGTTAATACTTTAAGTTTGTTTCAGCACTCGCAGTGCTCCGCTTGGCGGGCGGCGCGAGATCCACATTCGTCACGGCGGGCGGCTCCTGTCTTTATTGCGAATCGGTATTCGCGGCGGGCGGTATGTTCAGGATTTTCACCGCGATCGATCACCGCGATCGATACCGCTGCCGCCATCCCTGAGCCGCCCCCTGAACGAGGCGACTTCGCGCCGCTCCCCCGCGTCACCCCTGACCGCGCAGTCTCTCGCGTCGCGTTATCGATCCGGACATGCGAGGATCCCGTGATCCTGCGAAACGCGCCTATTGGCCCTTTCAATTGTCGCGTCACGGAATGCTCCGGAAACGAGTCCGCGAGAGCTCCGGTCCCTTCAGTAGAAGATAATCGAGCGGTTCAAGCGGTCGTTCCAGCCGACTTGCACCCGTACGCACAGATCTCTACTCCGATTCACGCGGTCTCGCCGTCGTGCATTCGTCAATCTCGCAAGTGGCGGTTCACGCGGACTTACGCCCCGTTGTGCATCCGCGCTGCAGTTACAGTGCCGTCAGTGCACTCAGCCAAGTGTCGCGCAGACACTCGCAACCGCGCCATTCGCGCGCTCGATCCGCTCTCACAGTGCGGTGACGAACTTAACGCCTCTGAGCGTCTGCATTCTCACCCTCGCTGACAGCGAGAGGTGCATTCATACTCTACTCCACGCCGCGCCTCGTTCTGTAAAGGCCTTCGGCGAAACTGTACATTGTAAAATAAAGTGCCGTGCAACTTTAAAGTGCAGAAGGTCATTGTCCGCTCATTCTCCGCACTCCGGATCCCTGTCGGGGTCGACCCGGCCTTTTCTGCTCCAATTGGCGAACCGGAGTTACGCCCGGCCGAGAATTTCGCCAACATACAATATTAAATTAAATATTTTTTTATAAGAAAAAAAGGATCTATCCCATTAATTTAAACGTTTTTTAAACATTTTTCTTTTATTACTAAAAACGTTTTTAAAAACGTTTAAAAAATATTTCTTTGCTACTTGGGAACCGATACAAAAATAGTATCGCTCCATAGCGCGAGAGTGTCGTATCTTTTGATACCGTTCTTATAACACTGTTTGTCAAATTTTAAATACGTGAAACAGATCCATTAAATGCCATCTATCTATATGATACTTTGAGATGCAATATTCTGATCTGATCATATACATATAATCTTATATGACTATATAAGTTCATATATGATTTATATTTATTATTTTCAGTTTAAATTATAAGGTATGTTTGCAAAATAATACGATTAATATATTTATTTATCTATAATATATATCATATAACAATTTTTTCACGAATTATTACATTCACTGTTTACGAAAATATTTAATAAAAATTAATATTTAATTATTTAAATGAGATGCTTATATATAAGTATCAAAGATTACATCAATTTATATTGGTTAAAAGATTATCTTGATGATAATCGAACCAAATCGTGGTCGTATTGTCTTGGCGATTCTAATGGCTAGTAAAGTCGATTAATATTTCCATTGTTAAAAATTAATATGTCAATTAAAAAAAATTAAGTATTTTATGCAAAATTAGAAAAAAAAGAAAACTTAAAATAACATAAGCAATGAGAAGTGCCGTTTTTGGTCGAAGCGGATCTTGGTGCTTAATATTTCACAATATCAATTATTATTAAACACATGTTTTAGTTTTTTAAACTGCGTGCCAATATGGACTTTGTCGGACTTAAAACGCAATTGTGTAAACTGAAACTAGATAATATCTCATATTAATTTGATATTATCATGTAAAATAATATACTAGAAGAATATTTATAACAGTTATACAAACTTATATGGATAGATCCGAGTATATATTTATATATGATTATCTTTAACTTTATAAATATACTTTTACATGATCAGACGTGATAATATATAAGTATATAAGACCATATATGACTATATAAAGTTATAGTTAAAGAGGTTTTATAAAATATATAATCATATATTTTTATATATAGCCATATAATATTGTTCAAGATTATATTTCCATTCCAATTTTATCCGAGAGTAATAATTGGGAAAATGGATACAATATGTGATCATTGTCAAGCAAAAAAGTTTAAAATTTAAGCACCTAAAATGTGTTATTCATGCGGAAAAGTTAAACTTTGCCGTCTTTAAATCAACCACCCAACACACTCTTTATGTTTGTCCACAATAAGGATATTGAAACACAAATGAAGCCGTTTTAAGAAAAACGACTCCCGGGTGAAGCCCGGGTAACCAGCTAGTGACCATATATAATTATATATCTACTAATATGAACAAATAAGAGGTATTTTTTCCCGAGTATATAATCATATAGGGGAGACCGGGGCGGAGTCGTCATTGCAATTATCTCGAAATCTGTATGTTGTGTGAACTCGCCATTAATACTATAAACGCGGCTTATGGTGCCCACGTGACCAACGGAGTTTAGTGAGGTTATGTGCCATGTTGTGATTCTTATCGAGACAAACATGTTTTCGGAGGTCAAAAGTAAAATGTTTTGCGCGTCGGAAATTTGTAATATCTTAAATATTATTGTGTCTCCAAATCTCAAAGTAAGTGATTCTAAAGAGTAATGCATGCTGAACACGAATCCAGTGAAGTTTTTTTCATTTTTATTGATTTCTAATATTTTATGAGCGACCAAACTTGCAACTTGTGTCCGGGGCGAAGTCGTCACCAAGCCATGTCATGGAGGCTTCCGGCGAAAATCAAAGTCAAAGCAGCAGTGATCGGATTCCGGCGAGGACTTGGATAATATGTGCTGCGTGTGCTCAGAGATAACAGAATAGAGCTGACGAGAAACGTGCGAGCGTAGGGCACATAATGTGTGCGTTTTTCTTGTAATTATTTTCCGCCATCGTGTTTTTAATTAAGATTAATACGGGAACTTCGAGCATTCCTCACCAAATCGAACTTACTTCAAATCATATAAGCATGACTCTTGAAAAGGTTCACCGCGTGTTGACAAGAATTAATACCTCTGGACTTCCCTTATGAAAAAAAACTATTGAGAGCCAAATAACTACTGGATTTTCAATAGTAACTATTAGATTTGAATAGTACATACTATTCAAATCTAATAGTTACTATTGAAAATCCAGTAGTTATTTGGCTCTCAATAGCTTTTTTTTCACAAGGGTTAATAATTCTTTTCGCTTGAGCGTGGGAGGCATTCGTATATGCCATCACAGTATTAATTATCTTATGTTCAATAAAAACAGGACAAGAAAAATCTGAGGATAAATGATTCCCACCGCAATTTATACACTTAGGGTCCGAATCACAATCCTCCGAAGGAGGATGTTGAGAGCTACATTTCTCGCATAACTTAGTACCTCTACAAGTAAAGGTGGAATGTCCCTATCTACAACAATTTAAACATTTGCGAACTTTATTTATGAACGGAAAGATCCTACATCTAACCTTCCAAACATAAATGTGGGAAGGAAGAAGGTTGGAAGAAAAAACCACCTTTACAGAGGCAGAATCAATCAACTCATTACCTCATTACTAGTTCTATTGCGAAATTTGAGTCTCTCAAGAGAGCAAATCTCAACTGGATCAGAAGGCCAAAAATGCCTTCACTAATTTCATCTATAGAAAGGGAAGGATTGACATCTCTAATCACCCCAACCCGGAAAACTTTGTAATTCGGAGCATAAGCAAACAGACCGACAGGTAGAACATTCTTACTAGATAGCAGGTCATTCGCCTCCACATAGGAAGAAAAATCAACGCATATTAAATTCTTTCCTAGTCTGCGGATCGCAGAAACGCTATTATATTTTGCGTACAATGATTTTCCCATACTCATGGGGTGAAAATTACCGATATTCAATGAAGACGAAAGGGACTCAATATGAACAGGATAAGGCGCGACAATTGATTCAGAATATCTATTGTTCTTTTGTGAAAATAAAAACTTTTCTCTACCCGAAGGATGATTTTCACAAGAAGACGATTTATTCGTATCCGGTATAATATTGCTCTCATTGCCCAAATCGCTACGAGGACGCTTAACAGCACTCCCATTCTCCTTCTCTTTAGGAGATTTACGGTTCACGTGTTTCGACATAATGAAAATTCAAGTTGAGAAAGGCTATAATATGTGAAAGCACACAATCCGAAAGAGAGAAGAATGTGAGCGAAGAGCAAAATATAAACACGCGCGCGAGGGAAGGACAATAGAAAGTAAATACAGGTACATGCAAATAAGGTCGAAGAGACGAAAGTAAACAGAAAATACCGTTGAAATTTAAAGTAACATACATGAAATTAAACGCACATAGAAGCCGAAAAATACATTAAAAGAGCATTATATGTATAACGCAATCAATAAATGAATCAATACTAAAGAAATATATAAAGAACGTAAGATACAATATAAGTATGATTAAGAAAAACACGAAATAATCAAGAATGACGATAAAGGTAGTAGTGATTATTAAATGCACAGTAAATGATTATATAAAATAACGCAGGTACAAAAAAAATGTTTATAGAAAAAGCGCAAAAGAAAATACACAAGAGAGAAAAGAAAAGGTCAATAATCGAGAAAGAAAAACTGTTAAGATATGACACATAATTTGAAAAATTGATTATTACTTCGCTAAAGAGGACTTATCCTCCCCAGGAGAAAAAATACTACTTTCCAAAAAGATCATCACACAGGAAAGTCAGAAGTAGCCTTCAATCACGAGAAACGCCAGATTCCAGCCGAGTCCATTCAACGAAGTAGATTATCCATAAGTAAGAAGTAAAGTCCGCCGCTCGTCATAAGCAGATATGAGCACACGTGCGACCATGACGACGGCTCATGACGGAATCCGACGTGAGAACACTGAGAACGTGAGAACGTGAGATCACAGATCCCGGCCACAGAATAGAAGGTAAGCAGAAAGAGATCGCGATCGGAATTACATACAGATGGCGTTGGCATAGAAGGATAGCATATGGACATACAAACCATTTTGGGATATCCCTAAAATGTCCACAAAGGTATATCCGATGGATATCTTTATAAGGTCCATGGATATCCCGACAAGAAATGGACATAAAACGGACATCCATAGGATATCCTGTGCTGTCTGGTTGACATTAATATTTATCAAATATTTTTGTAAACAGTGAAATTACCTGTAATGCGTGAAAGAAACTGTTACATAATATATATTATAATTCTTATAAATAAATATATTAAACGTACTATTTTGCAAACATACCTTATAATTTAAACTGAAAATAATATAATCATATATAAACTTATATAGTAAAAATTACTATAATATATCGTCGCTTCCGAATAAAAGAGCGTTAACTCGGAAGCCGGTTGAAAAAAGCGTTAACTCGGAAGCCGGTTGGAAAAGGCGTTAACTCGGAAGCCGGTTGGAAAAGGCGTTAACTCGGAAGCCGATTGAAAAAGGCATTAACTCGGAAACCGGTTGGAAAAGGCGTTATCTCGGAAGCCGATTGGAAAGGGCATTAACTCGGAAGCCGATTGGAAAAGGCGTTAGCTCGGAAGCCGATTGAAAAAGGCATTAACTCGGAAACCGGTTGGAAACGGCGTTATCTCGGAAGCCGGTTGGAAAGGGCATTAACTCGGAAGCCGATTGGAAAAGGCATTAACTCGGAAGCCGGTAGAATAAGGCGTTAACTCACGCGCTCTAATTTTTCGCGTCAATTTAAGTTGGCAGTACTGCTGAAATAATGTTGGTGCTTGATTTATATTTATAACATAAATCATATTGAAACGAAAAATTATTAGCATGCACATATAGGTTTTCGAGGATGCTAATTACGAATTTGATGTCAAAAATCTTGTATTCTAAATAATATTATGCTTTTCCATAAAGAAAAAACTCTTATACAAAAAAGCATAACATTTTAATCTATCGATGGAATGATATATTTAATAACATGAATTATTATAAATAATACAAATTCAGTCTTTATAAAAACTTTACAATAAGAAATAATAAACAATAAAAAACAATTAAAAACAAACAATAATAAACAATAAAAAACAATTTAATTCCAGCCGAATTTCATGATTTTTATTTTAAATTAATGGAATAAATTTTTTTCATGTAAATATAGTTTAAGTTTTGCGTTATTAAAAGACAGTATTTTCTTTTCGTTAATTTTATATGTTTATGTTCTGTTAATAATTATATTATAATAATTAAAAATACATATGTATATCTATACAAATATGCATTGTATATAATTTATTTCATTCTAATAGAGAGAGGGAGGGGGAGAGAGAGAGAGAGAGAGCAACCATGGGTCATTCATGACCCACCATGTTTTTACAAGACTCGATAGATATTTATTAACTTTTAATTCATAAAAATTAGTAAATTAAAAATGGAACCATATTCATTGAGCAATGTAAAAACATGAAAAATTTCTTATTGTAAAGTTTTTATAAAGACTGAATTTGTATTATTTATAATAATTCATGTTATTAAATATATCATTCCATCGATAGATTAAAATGTTATGCTTTTTTGTATAAGAGTTTTTTCTTTATGGAAAAGCATAATATTATTTAGAATACAAGATTTTTGACATCAAATTCGTAATCAGCACCCTCGAAAACCTATATGTGCATGCTAATAATTTTTCGTTTCAATATGATTTATGTTATAAATATAAATCAAGCACCAACATTATTTCAGCAGTACTGCCAACTTAAATTGACGCGAAAAATTAGAGCGCGCGAGTTAACGCCTTATTCTACCGGCTTCCGAGTTAATGCCTTTTCCAATCGGCTTCCGAGTTAATGCCCTTTCCAACCGGCTTCCGAGATAACGCCGTTTCCAACCGGTTTCCGAGTTAATGCCTTTTTCAATCGGCTTCCGAGCTAACGCCTTTTCCAATCGGCTTCCGAGTTAATGCCCTTTCCAACCGGCTTCCGAGATAACGCCTTTTCCAACCGGTTTCCGAGTTAATGCCTTTTTCAATCGGCTTCCGAGTTAACGCCTTTTCCAACCGGCTTCCGAGTTAACGCCTTTTCCAACCGGCTTCCGAGTTAACGCTTTTTTCAACCGGCTTCCGAGTTAACGCTCTTTTATTCGGAAGCGACGATATATTCGCGGGATCAGGTCAGAATATTGTATCTCAAAGTATCCGATAGATGGCATTCGATGGGATCTGTTTCTCGTATTTAAAATTTGACAGTGTTATAAGAACGGTATCAAAAGACACGACACTGTCTCGCGCTATGGAGCGACACAATTTTTGTGTCAGTTGTATCGTGGAGTCCACTCTTATAATAAAGTGGCACGCTTAAAAAATAACATTTGAAAATATATAATAATTTCAAACGAAGTGAGTTGTAGTCACTAATGCTAGACAGTAGATTCACGTTCTAGAGATCCGGGTTCGATCCCAGGCAGGTATCACAAATCCTGCGGGGGTTTTTTTCTCGGGGATCTGGGGCGGGGATCTGGTGGAAGGCGGCGGTGACTACCGGGTGCACGTGTCCCCGAAATTTTCGGGACACCTCACCAAGTCGAACCTCCCTCCCAATGGGGAACTCACCCTCCACGATCACCGCTTTTCCAGGTGGATGTGTGGAGGAAGAGGGGGTATCGACGATACCGTGTGGGGTTGCTAGTCCTCCATCGGGTGCCTCCCCAGGTGGCGGAATGGGGAAAGCCTTCCAGATATGGGCGGTACCGAGGAAATGAAATACTCGGGGTAGACCAAAAACTAGCGCAGGGTAGTGGCAGCTGGCTATCCAGGACTGGCCACGGACGAAGTGCTGGCTGTGAACCAGATAGCAGAAGGCGCTATGGCATCCAATAGAACGGCTTTTGTACAGCGGTGTGGAAGGCAACGGGAAACCACCACACTATTTTCCCACGAGAGTTATGAATGACACACACAAAAGATATGAGATTGCCTGGCGATCCGCGTAGCGACCGGCGCCCTGGTCTGTCCGGGAGTCAGGGTGTGAAATGGGCTACCGGCCAAGGGAGTGCAGGCGACCAGGCACCCCGTGGAAACTATGCTACTGGAAGGAACATACAACTACGCAAGAAGATCCGCGTAGGCACATGGAACGTGCGGAGACTCCACCAGGATGGTAAACTTGACATACTGGAGCGAGAGCTTGAACGATGTAACACTACAATTACGGGTATAAGCGAGACCCACTGAAAGGGGAACGGCCATTTTGACACGGAGAAACACACCTTCTACTTCTCGGGAAATGAAACTAACAGATTTGCTGGAGTAGCTATAGCTATACCAAAACAATGGAACAAATCTGTCTTAGGCTATACCCAGTGAGAAATCAAAAGTCGAAATGATATCGAAATGACATCGAAATATGGACATCGAAATCCAACATCGTTTCGAGATTTAAACGGGCCTGACTTCGAGAAATTTTCGACATCGAAAATTTTTTTTCGAAATTTTATTACTATTTTATAACTAAATTTGTTTCTTAAGATGTAGTCTATGATTATAAATATTTTCTTGTATTTGAAAAACACACTTACCTTGGTGGGATTCGAACTCGGGACCTCTGGATAGTGAGCCAACTGCCTTACGTGGTAGACTACTTCTTAATTTGATGTAAGTGTTATATATAGTCTACATATGTCATAACCAGCGTAAATATATAATTTTTCAAAAATCATCTTAAGAAACAAATTCAGTTTAAAAAGAGTAATAAAATTTTGAATTGGATATATGATATAATATTTCTTAATGTCGGGTGAATGTCAGAAACCAGTGCCGGCTCATTATGAAATTTTGTGTTCGTAAATATATTTATGAAAAAAGTATATTTTTATAAAGTTAAAACATTCTTATCAAATCCTTACAAGGGCCTTATTAGATAAAAATATTCGAGCTAACTTCGACGTCGTTTCGACATATCGTTTCGATATTAGCTTTCTCACTGATTAGATATGTTTTTATATAAAAAATTTTCTACCGGTGTCTTTTTCAGTACATATACAAAATAATTTAACTAATCATATCAAGAAAATTAAGACGGCGAATATTATTGTTGATTGTATGTGAATATTCGCCGTTTTGCAATGTTGCAACGTTTCTGCAATGTGACTGCAAGCATCTGTGCTGTACATGGGAATTCTTAAGCGGGGAGCACACACTTCTGCACAAAAGCGGGGAACACAGACTTTTGCATAACGCATAATACGTAAGCATAAGAAAACTGATTGGTCTATTTCCTTATGCACATGTGTATGGACCAATCAATTTTCTTATGCTTACGCATTATGCGTTT
>JASTWL010001035.1:0-58240 GCA_035220575.1 Temnothorax rugatulus
CTTTATGTAACTATCAATGTTATTTTTTC
This sequence comes from Temnothorax rugatulus, assembly GCA_035220575.1. Lineage (NCBI taxonomy): Eukaryota > Metazoa > Arthropoda > Insecta > Hymenoptera > Formicidae > Temnothorax > Temnothorax rugatulus. Next base: position 30 of record JASTWL010001035.1, read on the forward strand.
AAAATTATAACAAAACTTAAAAAAAGACGCGTACATTTGCCAAAGGGATTTCTATTATCATTTATCATTTTTACTTCTTTCTGTTCTTCCTTTTCTTTAACTTAATACTTAATATGTATAAAATATATTTTTCCATTTATTTTAAGTATGACAGGGACATATAAGCGGCGAGATATATAATATACACTGTAGCATATTCGGGCGCGGCTTGCTGGCGACGGGCCGCCCGAATTAGACTTTGAATATTTATTCATTTTTTTGTCTAGATATATTAAAATAAAACAGTTGATTTACATAAATTTTATTACCTAGGTGTGATAGAGTTCCAAAAATCATAGAGAAATATACATCTATTTTTATACATTTTCTTCGCACCGGCGTGATGACTGATTAGAGACAGTCCTTAAAGATATTAGCTAAATATCTTTTTTATTTTACTTATAATACACAAATTGCAATTACATAATTCTAATTATCAGGTCTCAAGACCTAGTAAAAGTATGTAAATTTAAACGTGCGACGAATATCCAATTCTTTAAAGAAAAAACAAGCACTTGCCGATTAATGCAAAGAAACGAAACCCAATTAACGCTGATAATTCCTCAAACCGTAATCTTTCTCTCCTCCAAGTTACCTGATTTTCATAAATTTAATGAGATCCTCAAAGATGATGATAAATTCAGAGAGATATGGTTGAGCAAAATAAAAAAATAATATTTTATTAATTTGGTAATTATTTATGGAAACATTATACATATACTATAATATAAATACAACTACTTATTTTTCAAATATCTTTCCAGAATAACAATATTTCAAAATGTCGAATACGTTATAAAAGATAAAGTTGTTATACCAACAATAATTTTAATGAATTATAAAAAAGTTTATTACGCAGAGATTGCAATGAAATTTACTGGGTCTGTATATATTATATTTGAAGAAAATCATTTGTTAAAAGTTTTTAAATAATGTATTATAATGTATTTATTTTAATATCTTTTATATACGGATAAATTTCAATAAATTAAAAGATTTATTTAATTAATATTTCACGTTTTTTTAAATTGTGACATAATCAGAGACACGATAATGTCTCGCGCCTAGTGCGGAAAGGGACACGCGAAAACGCGAGTATACGCGCGAGCCGAGTACGATAGGATTTTACGATTCTCAGTGCTGACGACGCTAGCTCGAGCAAGAAAGGGCCGGCAGATGTATGTCTGCGCTCTTCGGCCGCTCGAAGCTGGCCGAATGCCGAGCGCACAGCCGCCGCAACGTACACGGCTGCATCGCTTGTGTGCGCTGTGCTGCTGCTATGCTGTAAGCGGCTTGAATCTACCTCTCTGGCCAAGGCCCTAGGGAAGTCACAGTATATACTGTGGTCACGGTCTTACATACAGAGATTCGACGGTGAGCGCTCGACAAGTGTGGACGTGTGCTTCCCCTCCCTGCGATTTTGCGCAGTTATAACCTCGTGGTAACGCGTGCGTTGTACGGGCGAGTATTGACCCTGAATTGAGTAACTTAAGGGGTTCCCCTTTCTTATTCTAGTGATTAGATGAAACATTAAACCTTGCTAGTGCAGGTTCGGTGCGATCTGCAGGTGGCTTCGGCCCCTGTAGAGAAGAACTTTCCGGAAAGGGCGGGCGGCGGCGATGTATGTCCGTACCTCGCAGTGATTTCGATAATTTTTTTGAAAAAAACGTTTAGTAGTTCATCAATAGTGTCGGGTTTTGCGTTCCGGATCGCGATCGCGCTCGCGATCGAGCTTTGAATCGTGTACTCAATCTCGTTCGGACATTCGATCTCGCTCTCAATCCCCCCTCGACGGGCACAAGAAAGCGTGTGCTTCTGAATTTACTAAGGGCGAGCAAGTAGAAAAAATGGGGAAGAAGAAATCTAGAATCGTAAAGAATACAGCGACGGCGAAGACCTGGGCTTTGTCCCTCCCCCCGAGCCGACGAAGGTCAGCGAAGATAAGTGCCCTGTAGCAAGCGTTAACGTAAGTGGCGAAAATAAAACCATGGACATCGACCCCTCGCGCGGCGTAAAGAGATCGGCGGATACCAAAGGTATGGCCGAAGATCGAGCTAAGATTCCTTGTGATCGCGGAGTTTCCGCGAAGGAATCCGGTGAGAAACAGCCCGCCGGCGGCGGGGCTCCCCCCGCGGCGGTGACCCCCCCTCCCTCGGCGCTAAATAAATTTACCAATCGCTATCGAGATACCGACGAGAAACCTTACGTGGTACATTTTCAGCATGTTCAAACGAATACCTCCTTCATTCCCTGCAAATATCAAGAATGATAAACGCCTCTCTTAAAAAAGACATTATTGAATGTAAACAATGGGAAACAATAAAGTTATGGTTACCTTTTCTACGGCAAAAGCAGCCAATAGCGCTATCGGCCATCCTTTACTAAAACAAAGAAACTTGACTGCGTTTATCCCAACCTTCAGGGTAATGAGGGTAGGTATCGTCAGAGACATACCGATCGAGTTCGCGGAAAGTGAATTAGAAGCGGAATACGAATCTCCGGGTAGAATTCTTTCGCTAAGCCGCCTAAGTAGAAAATTAAGGAAAATGACGGCACTATTAAATTTGTTCCGTCGAAATCTATAATGTTAAAATTTGAAGGTCAAAAGCTTCCTAAAGAAGTCGCTCTCTTCAAAACAAAGCTTCCGGTTGTGCCTTACATCCCGCGCGTTTTAATATGTTTTTCATGTTATCGATTTGGCCATGTCGGTGCTAACTGTAAGGGAAGCCCTAGGTGCATTAGATGTGCACAAGCTAAACATAAGGCGGACGAGGTATGTCCTCGTCAGGAACTTCCTCCAATATGCGGTAATTGTGGGGCCGAACACTTACCCACTTCGCCGAGTTGTTCAGCATTTAATAAACAAAAACAGATATATTAATATTGCATACAGCGAGAACATACCTCTTCCGCAAGCGCGCGTAAGGGTCGAGGGAGAAAAATCCCGTCGATTAATAAGTTATAGCTCTTTGGAGGACTTTCCGCAATTGTCGAATCAATCACCTCCCGACAGCAGCTCGTCATCCAAATTTCGGTGGCAGGGCCAGTCTCCCCGTCCCCATGCGAGTTTCAATCCCTACGAGTATCTAACCAGCGCGGCCGGTGCGAACTGTGATAAAGACGATGGGCGTACATACTCGGAGGCCCTCCGTAGCCATCGATATAACACTAATCTCAAGGACCGACAAAATACCAAGGTTTTTACGCAGCGTCAGTACAATCAAAATGGTGATCCTCCAGTCGATGACAGGAATAGACAACAAGAAAGAAGGGAGCATGATCATCAATATTCACAAAGGCAGCAGGCCTTTCGTGACCTACACAATTCCATGTTGTTCGCTCCAAATGGTAGGACGCTCAATTTTGATTCCTCACTTTCTCACCCCCCTCCCTCCCAATCCCTACCCCTTTCCCTTTCTCCCCCTTCCGAACATAGTTCCCCTCCTGAGGGATCGCCAAGGAACGAAGGTAGTCAGAATAGCAATGATCTCCAATTCTTAAATATGTTCGTAATGTTAATCAATCACCTTGTGGATCTAATTCCGCCTTCTCTTAACGGTACTCAACTTTGCGAGGGAATCCAACAGATTCATCGTTTGTTACTTGAACTCACACAGCACTAAACGTTCGAGTATGGCTGATTCTCCACAGACCTTTACTTTTGCCCCTGGCTGTGGCATTCTGTACTGGAACTGCAGGGGAGCGGTGAGTAAGAAACCCGAGATAGAGAAACTTTGTGAGGATTATGAAGTAGTGTTTCTGGCGGAAACGTGTATGACCCCTGCTAATGACTTCTCCGTCCGCGGCTTTAAAGTCGTTAGAAAGGACTCCTTTGATCCTGGCGTCAGAGGCATGCTGGCTCTAGTTAAAGAGACAGTTTTCTTCACTCAAATCAATCTTGCGGGCCTGCTGGACCCTTCCGTGGAGGCTATAGGACTAGGGCCGGTATTCATAATCGATGCTTAAAAATAAGAATTTCTTAAGAATGGTCTTAAGATGGCGTTTCGATTCATAGAGAGGCAATAAGATCGTATTTTAGTAACTGCTTAAGAGTAAACTTCAACAAGAATGTCTTATTACGGAATATCTTATTATTATTTATAAATGCATCTCATATGCCATAAGCACAATCTGAAGAACTCCTGAAATGAAACGTTATTCATAGTCCTTTAAGACGGTCTTATCTGTTCACAAAAATGGCAAATAAGGCGTCTTATTCCAAGTCAGGTTCGTAGACCTCTTAAGACAATAGTTTTTTCGAAAAACTTTCTTCTGACTAGTGTTCACTTCGAAAAAGAATAGTTTGCAAGAAGTATAAGGAAATCAAAGGATTTTACGGCGCAGTTTTACACTATATTCTTGTATTTAAACATACTGAAATACGTTTTGTTCTCTCTAGTTGTGTCTAACCTTCAATTCGGAAGTCATATAGCAATATGGATAATCTAAAAGTAAATCAAAACATTTTACATATTTACATCAATAGAAAAAACACTATTTCTTGATATATTGAAAAGGTATAAGCATATAATAGAAGTGAAGAAAAGCGACTCTACTACGCTAAAAGATAAAGACGTAGCTTGGTTAGAAATTTGTAACGAGTTCAATCTATCACATCTAAGCACGCAAGAGGTAAGCAAATTACATAATAACATTGATTTAATACTTATTGATATTTATTGATATTTTTATAAAATAAATTTAATTATATTGTTTTTGTAATAATCAACAATTGTAGAGAAATGTCCAGCAATTAAAAAAGTTTTGGGCAAACTTGAAACAAAATCAAAGAGACGCTTTAACTAAAGAAAAGCAAGAAGCGGATGGCAACAGGCGGAGGGCCATCGATTAAATCGGTGGAAATTGACCCCGATATAGCATTAATAGCACCAAACTTGATGAAAACTGCGCCAGCAATTTACTCTTCTAATTTAAACGACGAAGAAGTCAAAAGTATACATCTTTTTACATTATATTAAAAATTTAATACCAAACACACTTTTAATTATTATATCTTAATATACATTTATAATATCTTGATATACACACATTAATAACGGAACGAATCAATATAACGGTATGTAAATATATTTTATACTTTTAGAACGAGAAACACTAATAATGGATTTTGTGGTCGAGGGTGATCTTGCAAATGTTGACCTTACATTAGAAGGCGATGAAGGCGATGTATATGACGACATGCTTGGTAACAACAACAACGGTTGTGAAATTTCGGATAGTAAGCTTGATCTTATCATCTTTAACCACGTACATAGGTATTAGACCATTAATTTGCCCAAAATTGATATTCTTATTTTTATAACAGAAGAAAACATTACACCTAACATACAAAAGAAAATGCATGCAGAAAAGGCATCATTGCAGCCATCAGAGAGCTCTTCAAGCTACATGACACCAAGCACTAAACATTTCTTAGGAACAGGTACACATTAATATTTAAATAATTTATAATAATGTTATTAATTAGTAATTTTATTTAATAATTTTATTATTATTACGTTTAAATTAATATTTAATGTAATTGATAACGCTAACTCTCCACAAACATATTTTATTATTTAATACTCTCTTTCTCTTTTATAGAATCGAAGAAGACACAGCAGAGTGGAGAGAAGTTATCATTACTAAAACGTGGAAAGCGTGCAATATCTTCCAATGATGACGAAAATGAAATTTCACTGAAAATACGAAGAATTCAAAAGCTTTTTGATCAGGAAGTGGAATTGAATACATTAAAAATAGAGCATGAAAAAAAATGTGTGCTTTAAAAGAGCAGCATTTGAAAGAAATGCAGAAGCACGAGTTACGTGCAGCTATAGCAGCAGCAGAAATAGCCGAATTGCAGTTACCGATCACAAAAAAGTAAAAAACTTCCTCACTCAAAATTTAATGTTACATGAAATATTAGATAGTAAGTTCATTTTTTGATATATTAAGTATTACGATAAAGACTGAATTCTATTGCAATTATTAAGAGATAATAAGAAAGAAATAATATATTATGTTGCGAGTATAAAGAAAGATTACTTACTTTGTAAACTTAAGTATCGAAGATTACTGAAAAAAGTACAAAAGGTTTGTTTATTGAAATAAGTATTGAAAATTGTTCGTTTTAGTTTTTTATTTGTTTTAAGTATACGGTTGTTTATTTTATATAAATATAAGTGTAATACATTTTACATACTTTATTATACTTTGCATATGTTTCTCGAACAAATTGATATTTGTATGTGCTACAATAAATTAAATTAATATAAACTCATACTTATATATAACTTTCTTTTATATTTCATTAATTTAAGAGATGTTATTAATCCCAATTAGACTTATTCTGTCACATCTATACCAAATCGGTGAAAAATACATTCAACTGTTTGCCATTTAACAACCATTTTTGACAGAGGTGTCAGGTTCTTCTCAATGGAATCATATATATACATATATTACAAAACATACGTATCGGATGAATGACTTCTTTTATTCTGTAAATAATAAATATTATGTTACAATAACTTCAATAGTCCGCGTTTGTATTTTTAATAAAATATATTATTTACGTTTACTTTTTTAATTAATGAAATAAACGTTGTATAAGTGCGTCTCTCATAATAAATCCATCTGCTGGTTGCCATTCTGGACGGTTCACATCATTCTCTTCATTATCATTATCATCAACGATTTCATTCTCTTCGTCATCTTGCGGTAATACATTATCGTAGGTAAGCGAAAGATTATGCAAAACTGCACATGCTATAATAATTGTTGTGCTGCATATCAGTTTTGTCGTTAGTCCTCGGGCTAAGCAAGGAAATCGCCGTTTCCATACTCCAAATGTTCTTTCCACTATTTGTCTTGTTCGTCTATGATGGAGGGGGTTTTTTCTAAGGTGTCCTCGGGTGAGGACGGTTAGGTGCCTTCTGCACAACCGGCAATTGGCACAAAGAATCTAATCCTAATAAAATAAGTTCATCTACAACTAAAACACTCGACCCGAATACTTTAGAAAATAATATATCAAACTCTAATATCAAATAATTTTGCCCGTTGCTTTAACATATTTGAAGATAATATACAGCACATCCCAGTTTTTCTCTTGAATAAGACGAAAAATATCAATTTCCTCCGTGAAGTTAGCCTCTCTCAATTCTGCATCCAAAACCGCTCTGTGTTCATCGTATTTGTTACATCTCAAAACAAAATGGTGGATATCCTCGCATTCACAGCCGCATTCGCATCTCTCGCTTTCAATATAATTCTTTCTCTTGAGGGAAGCACCCAGATTATAGTGGTTAGCTCTTAGGCGATTGATAAACGTGACGAAGTATCTCTCCGCTCTGACTTTACGAAACCATGGCACGGGAGAGGCTCGATCATAAAACATTTCGAAATAGAAAGCGCCTTTATGCAAAGCGTCGCGAGCAATCGATACTTGTGTAGACTTCCATGTTTCCTTTCTCGCTTGTGCCAGTAAATCCCCCACCGGAACCGCAATGGTGAGGTCAGCCTCCTCCTCCGTCGCCTCCTTGGCCAAACCATCTGCAATCTCGTTACCCAGAATTCCCGCGTGAGCGGGAATCCATACAAGTACGATCTTCTTGTCACAGAGTTTCTCCAACTTGTAAATCAGTATTCTCGCCTCAGTCACATATTTATTCTTGTGGATGTTCATATGATTATTTTTAATGGACTTTAGAACAGCTTGACAATCAGATAAGATAATTATCTCGCTACCACCTACATATTTGCGTGTCCAAAGTAAACGAAGGGCGGAACAAATCGCAAAGGCCTCCGCGGTATAGGAAGAACAAAGGCCGGGCAGACTAATCTTAAAAGCTTCCTCTTGATCGCAGATTACAATACTCGCTCCCGTGGATATTGCTGACTCACTATAGGAGCCATCTGTGAAGAAAATGTCTGGGTTCGGGCTCAAATGGTATTTACAAATAATTTTTTTGAATAAGAGAACAGTCAGAGAATCTCTCTCGTTTTCTCCCAGCTCCGATGTCCATGTCAACAATAGGTTTAAACGTGTGGGCGTTGTACGAGCCGCTGAAAACTGGAAACTTCTCAACAGGACCAATGAAGTGCTTAGTTCGATTCACTCTTCTCCATATCTCCGACAATAAGGTAGACCCGTACATAGGCTGTCTAAATCGTACAAAATTCTCACCCTCGCAGAGAGCACGCATCTTATCGCACAGACCATTTTGGTTGTGAGCGATAGCCTTATTGACAAAGTTGATGCCCAACAGCGTAGCTCGATCTTTTAAGTGTGTCACTTTAGCCTCCGCAACAATCACGTTGTTGGGGGTGGAGTTCCTGTAGCCGAGGGCCGTACGAATACCCAGGAATTGAGCTCTTTCCAACTTTAGCTGCAAGGAGGCCTCTCTAGGAAAAAACACGAAGCTTCCATAATCAATAATTGACCTTACAAGGCTTTTGTAGAACATCAGTGACGTATTTACCTCCATTCCTCTGGAAACTCCACAGAGATATCTGATAATGGAATTTGCACGATTTACCTTGCCTCTTAGTTCCTGTATCTGCCGCTCGAATCTTAGCTTGTTGTCAAGCCAGATGCCCAGGAATTTTGCACCGCCGCAGTTGGGAACGTCGCATCCATTGATATGTATACTCAGCTTTCTATCGATGTGTCCACTCCTGGAAAACTCCACCAGCACAGTTTTTCTCGGCTCCAGATCAAGTCCCATATTGCGTAGTCGGTCAGCAATGATGTCAACCGCTCGCTGAAGCAAAAGTCGATTACGTTCTCGGTTCGGTCCACAGACGTATATCCCGATGTCGTCAGCAAACTCGACCGCCTCAACACCCTCCGGTAAGTCCCGCACAAAGACCCTGCGTGTATAGTGAATATAATACCGGGCTTAAGACAGCACCCTGCGGGAGCCCCCTGTAAACAAAGCGATCCACAGAATCTCGAGCGTTAACTATGAATCGAACTTTTCTTCGGTATAGCCAATTACTAATGAATCTGGCTATGGCGGGGGGGCAATTAAGCGCTATCAATTTTCTTAGCATTATCCAGTAATCCACGCAGTCATACGCGGAGGAGACGTCAAGGAATGCAGCCAGGGTATATTCCCCGACACACATCGCAGCCTTAATATCTGCAACGATTCTCACCAGGTTGTCGACACATGACCTGCCCCTGCGGAAACCACTCTGCGACGGGCTGAATTTCTCTTCCTTCTCCGCCCACCAGACCAATCTTTCATTGATAATCCTTTCCATCACCTTGCCAACACAGGAGGATGATGAAATAGGCCTAACCTTTTCACAGCCCACCTTATCAATGAAAATTACTTGGTAATTAAGCCAGTCGCTGGGAAGGGAACCAGTAGACCACACCTTGTTGAAAATGTCCAACAGGAAGTCCTTAGCATTTTCTGGGAGAGCCTTAATGGTCTTATATTCGATGCCGTCCAGGCCGGGAGATGAGTCCTTTCGTATCATCTCCAACGCTCTAACCATCTCCTCCCGAGAAAACGGAGCATCAAGTTCGTCATCAGGGTGGCACCTCGTAAAATCAGATACAGGTTCAGCACCAACCGAGGGCGGGGCCAAGCTCTCGATAGTAGACTTGACCACGTCTTCCCTATTCTTGGTGGGCCAGGTATTCCACTCCAGATTTTTTCTGGCATTCTTAAAGATACGCATAATCTTCCAGACGTATGAGAGACATGGGCGGCGGGCCTGGACTTGGTCGTAGTAAACTCCGGGCGCGCGCAGACCTGCGTGAGGCGGCAGGGGGGATCGATCATTGACCTTACGTGGGCCAGCCCCTCTGTCGCCCGCAGGATCAGAGACTGGAGGGTGGCCGAGGAGACAGAGTCGTTATCCGACCACTTGTTCATCGAGATGTCTCTCTCGGTCATCCCGCCGGAGGTCCAGGCCCGTCGCCGGGAAGCGGAATTACGTTTTCCCCGATGGGCGTTGAGGAAGCTCGACGCCGATCTGCTCAGGGCGGCCATGAACGTGTCGCTCTGGGCGGACGACCCGTCGGCTTCCTCGGAAGACGTAGACGAGGCCGCCGGATGGATCGGGGAACTAATGGCGGCGGCGTGTGACGCCGCCATGCCCCGATCCAAGCCGACGCTGAGGAAGGCGGCCTACTGGTGGACGGAGGAGATAGCCATGCTGCGGCGCTCCTCCGTCCAGGCCAGACGCCGATGGTTACAGGCAAGGCGTAGCCAAAACCAGCGGCGAATCGACGAGACGGGAGTAGAATACCGCTCCGCCAAGCGGCTCTACTCCTGGGCCATCAAGCAGGCCAAGGACAAGTCCTGGCAGGAGCTCCTGACGGCCCTGGATGAGGATCCGTGGGGGCGCCCATATCGCATAGTCCTTGACAAACTTCGGACCTGGGCGCCCCCGGTGACGGAGTCCATGGACCCCGGATTCCTAGAAGAGGTGGTTAACACCCTCTTCCCGGACGATCCCGGGGAGAGGGCTCACGGAGGTTCTCCCCCACCAGTCGTGGAGGGGTGGGACGAGGAGGAATCCGGAGTGTCCATGGACGAGATGAGGAAAGCCGCCCGCAAGTTAAAGGCGGGCAAGGCTCCAGGGCCGGACGGAGTGCCGGGCAAAGCCTGGTCCTTGGCCTCGGGGGAACTGGCCGAGCGCTTGCGCAAGTTGTACAGCAAGTGCCTCAGGCAAGGCCGGTTCCCCAGGGCGTGAAAGCGAGCTAGATTGGTCCTCCTCCCGAAACCAGGGAAGCCCGCCGACCAGCCGTCGGCGTATAGGCCAATTTGCTTGCTGGACAAAGTCGGAAAGTTATTCGAGCGAATAATCGCCGACCGACTAGTCCAGCACCTGTCCCGGACTGGGCCTGATTTGTCGGAGGCCCAGTACGGCTTTCGGGAGGGTCGTTCGACGATCGATGCGATCAAACGCATCGAGACTCTCCTGAAGGCCGCGGTGGAGGCTGGCAGGGTGTTACTCGGCGTCAGTTTCGACGTCGCCAACGCGTTTAACACCCTGCCATGGCCGGTAATAAGGGAGGCGCTTCTCTATCACGGAGTGCCTCCCTACTTGGTAGCCGTACTCTTCGACTACCTCTGGGACAGGGAATTGGCCTATACGGACCAGGACGGAGTGGTCCGTGTGAGGCTGGTCGTGCGGGGAGTTCCACAAGGGTCGGTCCTAGGGCCACTCTTGTGGAACATAGGATACAATTATGTCCTACGAATCGCCCTCCTCCCAGGATGTTGGCTCAACGGCTTCGCCGACGACACATTCCTGGGAGTCGAGGGCGATACTTGGGAGGAGGCTCTAGCTCGCGCCGATGTCGCAGTGGCGGCGGTCGTGGCCGCGATGAAAAGGCTGGGCCTGAAGGTGGCTCCCCAGAAGACGCAGGTCGTCTTCTTCCACGACAAGTCAATGGGGAGACCACCGAGGGCCCACATAACGGTCGAGGGTGTCCGAGTCGCCGTGGGGCCCAGCATGAAACTGCTGGGCCTCTGGCTGGATGAAAACTGGAGTTTCGGCGAGCATTTCGCTCGCCTGACTCCCAGGGTGAAAGGTGTGTGCAACAGCCTGGCTAGGTTGGGAGGGACGAGCGGTCGGGCTCGCTGGCTCTACGCGGAGACCGTAAACGCTGTGGCACTTTACGGCGCCCCGATCTGGGCGCCGGTCGCGGAGCGATCGAGCCGCATCAAGATGCAGCTGCGTCAGATGCATCGGCTGATCGCTCTGAGGGTGGCGAGGTGCTACAGCACGGTCTCCCACGCGACGGCGACGACCCTGGCGGGACTCCCCCCGCTGGAGCTCGCTGCCCGTCAGCGCGCCGATATATATGAGTGCGTGCGGAGGCTCAAGGAGGCGGGGGGTGGACCCGTCCCGCCCGGGGTGCGTAGAGCAGTAAGACTCCAGGAGAGGGCCGTCCTCGTCCAGCGTTGGCAGGAGTGGATGACCAACGCGGAGTACGGACGGAGGACGGTCGACGCCATCCGGCCCCATCTGGCGGATTGGCTGGATGGACGGCGACTCGGAATATCGTTCCACGCGGTGCAGGTGCTCATCGGGCATGGTTGCTTCGGTGTGTACCTGCACCGCATCGGCAAGGAGGCCACGACACAGTGCCACCACTGCGACGAGCAGAGGGTCACGGCGCAGCACACGCTGGAGGAGTGCCCGGCGTGGGTAGCGCAGCGCCGTGTCCTACAGGGGGAGGTCGGACCAGACCTCTCCCTCCCGACCATAGTGGCGGCTATGGTCGGGGACGAGAGCAAGTGGAGGGCCTTCACCGGATTCTGCGGAGCGGTGATGGCCCGCAAAGAGGAGGCCGAGAGAATCCGCCGGGGGGAGGTAGATCCTCCTGACCCGGCGGACCACTCGGATTGAAGAGAGAACTCGCGGGGGGCGGGCTACACACGCGCAGTCAGCGCCACGAGTCTGCCCCCCCACCTTACCCGCCGACATCAGGTCGACGGATAACACGCCGTAGCAACGGCGAGAGTAGAGCAGCACCTCCGGACCCTCCCTCTCCGACGAGAGGGAAGTCCGGGGGAGGTTCGGCGTCCCAGCGGGGACAACGGGACGCTGAACAGCCTCCCACCAACAACGGGAGGGGTGGCGGGGTGAGGTGGTGTCACACCCCGCCACAGTACCGATAAAGGATCGGCCGAAAGGCCGCGAGCAACAACGCTCGAGCGAAGCGAGCCTCTCGAGGCTCGGCGCAGGAGGCGCCCCGGACGCATTGATAACCAGTTCCCGGGGCGTCTCCACACAGGCGCACGGTCGGACACCCATGGGGTTTTAGTGGGTAGGTCACGCGTCACGCGGTGCCTTGGGGGCAGGCCCTTCCAGGGGCATCCCCCGCAATCGACACCCGTGCGCGTGGAATCCCACACTCCCCTCGTCCTCTCCCCGGAGGGCGGGGGGGTCTTCCGCCTCACAACACCTGAGGGGGCTGCCGGGCCACATACCGGACCTCGGTCCGGGAACCCGGCAGGAGAAGATTTCCCCATGTAAAAAAAAAAAAAAAAAAAAGACGTATAAGAGACTCGTGAATCTGTCGATCCCCCTACAGAATTCCTCGAAGCTAGCCTTCTTCTTTCGTTTAATGGTCCGTCTAGCCGAAGCAACCGCCTTTTTATAGCCGAGCCAATCATGTAGACTCTTGGTATTCTTAAAGGCCCTCAGGGACTCCCTTCTATTACAAATGGCCTCATCGCATTCTGCATCCCACCATTTATGCGAAGGTCTCCTTTTGTTCGGAGGAATCCTCGTAGGTGGGATAGTAGATTTCCTACCCGAGGCGTCAGCCACAGCATTCTTGATGACCTCGATGAAAGAAGAGTAGCCGGATTCGAAATCTGTCTCCAAAAGACTCCGTAGAGACGGAGTCCTCTCTCTCATTTCCGATTCTACAACATGCCGAAATCGACTCCAGTCGGTCTTCTTGGTAGATAGACGGTTCGTGGTCTTCCCATAAATTAAAGGAGGGTTATCGAAGGAGAAGGAGATAGGATGGTGATCGCTACCCCACGCATCTGAGATCTGCGAATAAGAAATGTCCCCAGCTATGTTTCTCGTGCTGAATAGCAGATCCAAATTAGTATCGCGTTGTCCTCTGACACCATCCCGAGAACAGGTGTCCACGTTGACACAGATAAGGCCTTCACTGTCCATAATATCGTAGAGAAGATCTCCCTTGGCGTCTGTAGTAGGACAGTTCCATGTGGTATTCTTAGCATTAAAATCGCCCAAGATAATAGTGTCAAGGCCGTTATTGCCCACAGCATTGAATACAGGTACAAGGTCATGGCTAGCCATCGGTTCACAAGGATGTCTATAAATAGCAGCAATATTAACATTTCGAGAAAGATTATTCGTTTTAACGCAAACAACGTCATATCCAACGGGTAGGATACCCCGTATTGGCACCTCAGTAAAATCAATAGAATTACGTAAGGATATAGAGACACCACCACTTCCCAATCTGTGCAGACCAAGACAAATTTTATGGAAACTACTACCTATACCTTAAAATTCCACGTGTCGATCGTGAATGAGAAAGGGAAGGTCACTGAGAAAAAAAATTGTCGATTCAATAGCATCTGTGTTATTGAAAAATATTTAATTGATTCAACTACAACGCTCTTAATACTATTATTATATAGGAAGTGTAATCCAAGAACTACATATTTGTTTCAAGAAACGCAATGATATTGAAAATATTTTTTGATCTAATGACACATTTCGTTGCTTGAAATGCATATGCAATTTCACCAATTAGATATTTAATAGCAAATAAATTCATTTCATTTTGAAATGCTATAATTGATACAAATAATTATTATACTTAATACGTTAATCCGTACTGTGATTGAAACAAGCACACTGCTGTAGAGATTGAAATTCGTAATAACACCCGCAATGCGAGTGCAGTGTACTTCTGTCAAGTATTTCTAACATTTTTATGAGTACGCTTCTATTTCAACGGAAAGTAGATAAGATTGGCTCAAATATAACTATGCAATCCTCTCAATCCTACGTTATAGCGATCAGTAGGTATACATATTCGTTTGATGTAAAAACGCATTCCATTGGAAGCAATATCTGATTCTGTCATCAAAAAAAGTTATTTCGACAAATATATTTTTATTTTATTAGAAATAAAAATGTTATTTATACAATTCAAATTTTGCGGTTTGCCATTTCTTGAGACGTTCACTATGCGTAAGCACTTTAAAAACCGACCGTTTTATTTTCAGGCTTTTAAAGCCTGTTTTGCATTTCTGTACAATGCACGGTTTTGTCATCACGTCAAATTATAGAACGCGTGCACGGTGACGAACTATCTGACGCAATGACGACAACACAGGTTACGTTGGGACTTTCAAATTGACATCCCTCGATAGTAGCGACATCACAAAAAATGACTTCGATATTGGAGTCACCCCCACCACTGAAATTCTATCGAGTTGAGAGACCTGTATGTAAGACCGTGACTGTGGTGAAGTCCCATGGAGCCAGCGTACGGCGTACCGGCGTATGGCGTAAAGAAGCTTGGCTAATCACAGGCTTTACGCTCATTTTCGTTACGCCAGCATGGATGTGACGCTGGTTTTTGAAGCGTTTTGGCGTTTATAGTACAATGATACACACCCACGTACACGCATATGGAATATTGCTTCATGTATGAATGTATGTGTTAAAAATTGCGCTGAAAATTTCATCGGCTGTCCCATGGGGCGTATTTACGCCGGCGTAATGATCAATAAGCCAATCACAAGACACCTTGAGCATCCATTTTGAAAATAAGTTTTGTAAAACAACACTGTGATTGGCGCTTAAATACGCTCCATGGGAAAGCCGATGTTTGTGCGGCGTAACGAAAACGAGCGTAAAGCCTGTGATTAGCCAAGCTTCTTAACGCCATACGCCGGTACGCCGTACGCTGTCTCCATGGGACTTCACCCTTATTGTACCTCATAGAAGTTAGCCGGACAACTTCGACTTATGACATTTTTTTTACGAATCGATTGTTAGTCGTTTGTTATTGATTGTTAGACTAATTAGAACGTTTGTTAGTTAATAGTTTTTACGTAATCACGAAAATAATTTTTAGTGTTAATTTAGCCGGTAAATATAGAATTCTTTACAATTTTCGGTTCAAACCGGGGTCAATCGATGCGGAATCGTTTGTTAGTTCCGAATATACTAATTAAAACGTTTGTTAGATCACGGTTTCGCTTAAAAAAGCGAAAAACTGTATATCGTTTAGCTGTCGGAGCGTGGGGGTGAGACGTAGAATATGTGGTGGTTTTGGAACGCATTTGTCCGAAGGGTAAATCTGAAGAATAGTGGCCTCCTCACCGATTTCGTTGAACTTAGACTTAATCGACGCGTTTTTGCGTGAAACGAAAGAATCTGGCAGAAAAAAGTGTCGCTCTGCCTCGCGAAGCGAGATATTAAACGTAATGGCCAGTCTACAATGAGTCATTAGTCGTTAGTCAGATGTCGGAAGAAATAGTCATAAAGGTTGGTTTATAATAGCCGTAACCGTTGATTTAAGCCGTAATCTTTAAAAAATTGACCAATTACAGTCGAATGTGAGAAGAATAATCGACTGTGATTGGTCAATTTCTTAAAGATTACGGCTTAAATCAACGGTTACGGCTGTTATAAACCAACCTTTAGCGTATTGTAAGGCAATCGGAAGTCTGTAATCGGTGATCGTAATGGCCAGTCTACAATGAGTCGTTAGTTGTTAGTCAGATGTCGGAAGAGAGTCGGAAGAAATAGTCATAAGGCCGGGTCTACAATCAGTCGTATGTCGGAGTCGGATGTCGCAACGTAACCGATGGTCCAATGAGGGAAATTCGTTTCCGAAAAAGAAATTCTCTCATTGGACCATCGGCTACGTTGCGACATTCGACTCTGACATACGACTGATTGTAGACCGGGCCTAAGCGTATCGTAAGGCAATCGGAAGTCTGTAATCGGTGATCGTAAGAGATGGCATTTGGCCAATCGCTTACTATCGCCAAATACAGACTTCCGATCGCCTTTCGACACGCTTATGGGCCGGTCTACAATGGGTGTTGTAAGTCGTGAGTCGTAAGAATTGACCAATCACAATCCATTATTCTGCTTGCGGTCGAAGAATAATGAACTGTGATTGGTCAATTCTTACAACTTACAACTTACAACACTCATTGTAGACCGGGCCTATGACTTTTTCCTGTTACAGATTGACATTTTATTTGTCGGTTATGATTGATTCTGATTGGTAGATTATCTGGTTCTTTTTTTTGTCATCAGATGGCATTAGAAGTAAAGTCATGCGTACGCGTCTTTTCTTTTGACTGTTCCTTGTCGTCCATGACGGTGACTGTTACAATAAAGACACACGACACAATTAAGAATTATAATAATCCAGTGTACTTTATTTCTTGCGCACCTGAACGCCTATATACAGTTAAAGTTTTATTAGGTTATGGGCCCAGAATAAAGGGTGTCGCAGATAAAGGTTAAAAGGTATCCTTTTGGAAATTTCTGCTCGAGAAAAAGTACGGAGACGGTGTGTCGCGAAGGCGTACGAAAAAATGGCGGACGTAACAAAGATCACAATTGCAAAACTGAATGGTGAGAACTATTTTACCTGGAAGTATAAAATGGAGCTACTGTTGATCAAGGAAAATCTGTGGAGCGTCCTCAATGAAGTAAAACCGGAATTAACTGCCAACGGCTCGAATAGAAATGACATAACAAACTGGCAAAGACGGGATGACCAGGCTCGCTCGATGATAGGTTTGTTAGTAGAAGATAGCCAATTAAGCCTTATTCGGACAAAGACAACGGCAAGCGCTACATGGTTAGCATTAAAGGAATATCATGAAAAGGATTCGTTGGGCAATAAAGTCAGTCTTATGCGGAAAATCTGCAGCTCCAAAATGGGTGAAGGAGATAGTATGGAAAATCACATTTCTGAACTAACAAATTTATTTCAAAGGTTAGTTGATCTCGGCGAGGAACAATTGTCAGAAAGATGGACGGTGGCAATGATCTTGAGCAGTCTACCCAGGAGCTACGATTCGTTGGTTACGGCGCTTGAAGCAAGATCGGAAGCTGATTTAACGATGTCGTTGGTAAAGTCCAAATTAATTGATGAACATAACCGTCGTAAAGAAATCGATAGCAGTAACAGCATTCAAAACGGTTCAGTTTTGAAAACAACTCAAGGTAAATTGTCTTGTTTTTTCTGTAAAAAGAACGGTCACATAAAGAAAGATTGCCATAAGTATAAGTCATGGAAAGAAAAGAAAGACAAAGAAGATAAGAAAGATAAGACAGTCGCAACAAATACGGTAGTTAGCGATAAAGCAAATAAAGTTGAGCATAATAATGAATTTATGTTTATGGTATCATCACACGGCTTTGGAGATTGGATTATTGATTCGGGTGAGACGAGTCACGTTACAAGCGACAAAAATTGTTTAACCTCATTTGAACATACGGAGAGCAGCAGTCTGAATGTGGCAAACGGCGAGAAAGTGTGTGTGCGAGGCAAAGGCGCATGCAAAATCAAACTTATAAACTCGGATGGCGAGATAACATGCGCAAATATAACTGATGTATTGTACGCACCTCAGATCAACGGAAGTCTATTATCGGTGAAAAGGTTAGTTGACAAAGGCTTTACAGTTAACTTTTCAAGCAAATTTTGCGAAATCAAGGATGGCGAAAAACAGATAGCAATCGCCGAAGCAAACGGAAATTTGTATAAATTGTGTCGTCCACATGAAGTTTATGCAATCAAGGATTCCACCGAACATAAATCAAATTGCATACACCACTGGCATCGAGTCTTTGGCCATCGGGATCCAGATGCAATAAAGGAAATGTATTCAAAAGGCATGGTCAACGAACTGAAGATTTGCCATTGTGGAATCAAAGTCCAATGCGAAGTGTGTCTTCAAGCAAAAATGACACGCTTGTCATTTCCAAAGCAATCATCAAGCAAGTCAACGTCTGTACTCGATTTAATTCATTCAGATGTCTGCGGGCCCATGCAGACTACCTCACCGGGCGGCAAACGATACGTGCTCACATTCATTGATGATTTCTCTAGATATACAGTTATTTATTTTCTTCGAGAAAAATCAGAGGTGGAAGTAAAAATTAAGGAGTACGTAGAAATGGTAAAGAACAAATTTTCTAAGCGGCCAAAAGTTATAAGATCGGATCGAGGAGGAGAGTACACCAGTAAAGGAGTTGCTGAATATTTAAAGAGTCAAGGTATTCAGATACAGTACACAGCGCCATACACACCTCAGCAAAATGGTGTTGCTGAAAGAAAGAACCGTTCCCTTATCGAGATGGCAAGATGTATGCTCTTGGATGCAGATTTACCCTATACATTCTGGGCGGAGGCTGTAAACACGGCAAATTATCTTCAAAACCGTTTACCTACCAGAGCCATTGAAACGACACCATATCAAAAGTGGAATGGAGAAAAAGCAAAGGTAAAACATATTCAGATATTCGGCTTAAAATGTTTTGTTCATGTTCCAGAGCAAAGGCGACGAAAGTTGGACGATGTAGCAAAACCGATGATTTTCATTGGTTACGATGAAAACTCTAAAGCATACCGGTGCTACGATCCGATTCAAAGAAAAATAGTTGTAAGCCGTGATGTTCGTTTTACAAATTCGAGAATGAGCGACCAAGGAAATGAAGTAGAAGTGGATTCATCAGTAATTTCGAGTCAAAGAAAGGAACTTGTTATTACGGATAATACGGACAATGATGAAGTTGAAGATGGTTTGGACCAATCATCTGAGTCAACGGTCACTCAAGAAAGTAATTCAGATGCGGAATTTCAATCATTCATTGATAGTACGCATGACAACAGTGAAGATGAAGAAGATCAAGGCGAAAGTAATGCAGCTCAAGCGAACGAAGAGGAACATCTTCAGGAGGAGGCACCGCAATTTACAAGAAGAGTTTCAAAGCGATCAACTAAGGGCATACCACCAAAACGGCTAATGCAAGATACAGTGAAAGCTATAACTGATGAAACAAATGATCCTAAAACATTATCTGAGGCTTTATCGAGCAAAAACAAAGCACGGATTCAAGCGATGGAAGAAGAGATGGATTCACTAAAGAAGAACGAAACATGGAAACTATGTGAATTGCCAGAAGGTCGAACAGCAATCGGATGCAAGTGGATCTACAAGGTAAAAACAGATGCTAAAGGAAATACAATTCGTTTCAAGGCACGATTGGTTGCACAGGGGTTTTCCCAAAAATATGGCACTGATTACGACCAGGTCTTTGCTCCAGTTGCAAGGCAAGCAACGTTTAGAACATTATTAGCAGTTGCTTCGAAGAAGAGGTACACTGTACGACACCTTGACTTCAAGACAGCATTTTTAAATGGAAAACTGAAAGAGAAGATATACATGAATCAGCCACCAGGATTCGTGAATAATGAAAAGGAAAAATTAGTTTGTTTGTTGCTGAAAAGTTTGTACGGCCTGAAATAAGCAGCAAGATCTTGGTATGATGAACTCAAGAAGACTTTAACTAGAGCTAATTTTACACAAAGTAATGCTGATCCATGTCTTTATGTCAAGAAGGATGAAGATGGTGAATGGTGTTTTCTTATTGTTCACGTTGACGACATAATTATTGCAGCAAGATCAAACAAGACTATAGACAGAATGAAGACTGATATCAGTTTGTTTTTTGAAATCCAGGATCTAGGTGAAGCAAAACATTATCTTGGTATTGAAATTGCCAAAGATGAATACGGAATATATCACCTATGTCAATCTAATTACATTCGAAGGGTGGTAGCTGAATTTGGTCTTCAAGATGCAAAAGTCTCAAGCGTCCCAATAAACGTTGGATATCTAAAGGCGAGTCAAACTTCGGACAGAGATTTATTACTATCGAATAAGGATTACCAGAAACTCGTTGGATGTTTACTGTACATTTCAGTAAACACACGACCGGACATTTCAGCAAGTATATCCATTTTAGCACAAAAGGTCAGTCAACCGCACCAAGAAGATTGGAATGAATTGAAGAGAGTGCTGAAATACTTAAAAGGAACAATGCACATGAAATTGGTACTCGGAAATAGCAATGATACAAATGAATTATTGTACGGATACTCAGATGCAAACTGGGCAGAGAACAGAGCAGATAGAAAATCTAACAGTGGCTATGTTTTCTTCGTCAACGGTGGTCTAGTCAGCTGGGGATGCCGCAAACAAAGTGTGGTTGCGCTATCAACTATGGAGGCGGAGTTTATTGCACTGTCGGAGGCGTGTAGAGAAGCATCTTGGTTGAGGCGACTGCTGAAGGACATGCACCAGGTTGTAGAGGGTCCATCAAGGATATATGAAGACAATCAGAGTTGTCTTAAATTTATTGAGACTGAGAGGGTATCAAATCTGAGTAAACACATAGATACAAAAGTGAAGTTCGTCAAGGACTATGTGGATCAAGAAATTATACTCTGCGAGTACTGTCCAACCGAGGAGATGATTGCAGACATGATGACGAAGCCCTTGAACACTCGGAGATTGGAAAAACTAAGAGCGATGGTCAATTTAACTCAATAAAATGAGGAGGAGTGTTACAGATTGACATTTTATTGGTCGGTTATGATTGATTCTGATTGGTAGATTATCTGGTTCTTTTTTTTTGTCATCAGATGGCATTAAAAGTAAAGTCATGCGTACGCGTCTTTTCTTTTGACTGTTCCTTGTCGTCCATGACGGTGACTGTTACAATAAAGACACACGACACAATTAAGAATTATAATAATCCAGTGTACTTTATTTCTTGCGCACCTGAACGCCTATATACAGTTAAAGTTTTATTATTTCCGACTCTCTGACTAACGACTAACGACTCGTTGTAAATTGGCCATAAAAGTTGACAAGAATCAGGTTATGATTCCTGTCATACCGACGAGATGTAGCGACTACAAACATGCCTTGTGGCCATATGCGCATGCTCAGTGGCCGCACGCGCATGCAAAAGTGCGCGAATTTGAAACGTATGTATACTTATAATGCATATCACTTACAATTAGCTTTCAATGATGAACATATCTTATATAACATATCAAAGTACATGCTCTGCCCCCCCGCCCCGCCCGCTCCCCCGTGCACTGGGCGGTGTGGGTTGGGTTGATGGCTGGGCAGGGGGGGGGGGGGGAGCGCGGCACCCGCCCGCCCTTAAGGGGGCGCGAGAGGAGGAGGAACGGGTCACCGCCTCCTCTTCTCGCCCGGAGGGTGGACGGGCGGCCGGGGCACGCCGCTCGTCCACTGCGAAAGGCAACTCCGGAGGGAGGGGTGGCGGATGAGGGTGGTGACACTCATCCGCCACAAGTTAGAGTTTTTCTCGCGAAAGGCGAGACGCGAGGGGGGGCCTACGGAAGTGATCAGTGCGTTCCCCGAGGCCCCCCCTACACGTCGCAGTGTTAGGGTCACTCGTAGGTGGTTTTAGCCGGTAGGCTATGGGTCACTGCACCTCTTGAGGGCATGCGGGAGGGGGCCTCGGCCTTCCTCGCCGCTTCCCTCGTAATCGGGATGCATACTCGTAGAATCCGGCACTCTCTCGCCCCACCCTGGGGCGAGGGGTCTTCCCCCCGCAAGGGGGGGTCACTGGCAGCCATCCCTCGGACGCGGCGGGGCGCTCCCCGATCGGCTCCCGTGACTGGTTGCTCGCGGGCGTAAACCCCCGATCGGACCTACGGGTCCGTGACTGGTTGCCCGCGGGCGCTCCCTGATCGGGCGTCGTGACTGGTTGCCCTTTGCCGCTCCGAGGTGGGCACGGTGATAGAAGATTTCCCCCTACGTAAAAAAAAAAAAAAAAAAGGGGGGGCTTCGCCCCCCCCGCACCCCCCAATGGACACGCCTTCGGCGTGCTCGGGTAGGAAATGTATTTTGCTTTAAGCGTGAGCGGAGGGGCTTCGCCCTCCCTGCAACCCCCATGCACGTGAGCCTTTTTTTTTTTTTTTTTAACGCGGGGAAATCTTCTACTACTGGGATCCCGGGACTGACCCGGTTTCCTCAGCAGCCCCCTCGATAAGGAGGGGGAAGACCCCCCTGCCTCCGGGGAGAGGCAGGGGGAGTGCCGGATTTTTACCGCCTAAAACCCCGCGGATGTCCATCTGGGAACGTTTATCGGAAAGAGGGGTGGCCCCGGGAAACGTGATGATTCGTCCGGGACCTCCCCCGCGCCATGCTCTTGAATTGGGCGCCGTTCCTGAGAGAAGCAGCAGCTTCCCTCGGCCTGTGCGGCCGTTTTCTCCGATGTGTGTGATGTGTGTGGCCGGGGGGACATCAGCCCCGGCCCGCCACCCCTCGCGTGGGGGCATTTGGCAGCGGGCGTGTGGGAATCCCCGCCATGCGCCCGCGCCCTCGGGATTGACTCCCCTCCAGGGAGGGGAGAAGTCGGGTTCTGCGTCAATCCGATAACTTGCCCGCCTTGACGACGGGCAAGAGCCAGCCTGAGGGAGGGGGAAGGACAGGGGGCCGTCGGCCGTGCGCGGTGCTCCCGTCGCGCTTGCACGAGACGGGGAGCGGGCCTTTAAAAAGGCCCACAGCAAACCGCGTCACGGAATCGACGGGGTGTCCGACCCCGCTCCCCAGCATCACCTGTCCTCCGCGGAGGACGCAACGAGGGGACGCCGATTGCCGCGTTGGCGCGGCAACTTCCTGCCCTCGCTGTTGCTGTCGCCGCTGTCTGCCCTCGCGCAGTTCACGCACAGGGGCACTGTGAGTCCTCTGACAGCGGCACCGCCGTTGTTGTTGTTGCGGCGGCGCCGACTCGGCGCCTGCGGGCGTGCCGGCGGTGGGGACGGTCTATGATGACGCCCCCCGTCTCCAGCCCGGTCGCCTCCATCTCGACGGCTGCGTCTTCGTTGGCGTTGTTGCCGCCGTCGCAAGGATGGCGGTGGCTGTCCGCCGCCCCCGTCATCTCCGTTGTCAGGAGGGGCAACTTCCCCCCTCCTGACGCGTTCCGCAGCCTCCTTCTGCGCCATGACCTGGGGGTCGATTCTGTATCATGGGACGAGGTGAAAATTACAAAAGTAAAGAAATTCACTAGAGAATCTACAATTTCATTTGTCGAAATCTAGTAAATCTGTTCACTTTTGTAATTTTCACCTCGTCTCAAAATACAGAATCGACCTCCTGGCCACAGAAGGAGGTGAACGCACGCCATTTGTCCTCTCCCCGCGCTCCGACCGCCGCTCTCAGGACGGCCGGGGGGGAGAGGTCTTCTCCGATCACCGCCCGGAGAACACGGCGCTCCCTGTCCCACGCGAGACAATGCTCAAGGGTATGTTGCGCCGTGTTCGCTACCTCCGGGCAGTGATGGCAACCGGTGGTGGCCTCTCTTCCGATTCGACACAGGTACTCCCCGCAGCACCCGTGCCCGGAGAGCACCTGCGTCGAATGGAACGTCAGTCCGCGTCCCTTCCTGTCGGACAAGCCGCGCAGGACTGGCCAGACGGCTTCTCTGATCCTCCTCCCGGAGACCGCACGGGGATCCGCAAGTCTTTCCTCCCACTCCAGGAGGAGGACCTCCCTCTCTTGCAGTCTCAGCACTGCCCTCGCCCTGGGCGGAACTATGCCGAGGTTCGCCTTGACCTCCCTCATTCGCCGATAGATCCTCGCTTGTGTCTTCGCGAGGAGGTCTATCGGCGGGATGCCGGCGAGGACAGTCGCCCCGACGTGTGACACGGTCCTGTAAGCTCGGGACGCCCGTTGCGCGATCAGTCGCTGGACGCCCTCGAGCTTACTGCGGAGTGCCGGGCACTCCGCGACCCTCTCCGCCCAGATCGGCGCTCCGTACAAGAGCACGGAGTGGACCGTGTTCACGTACAGGCGACGCACGTGCCCGCCCGTCGGATTGGGCAGTAGCCTGGCCAGGCCGTTTGCCATGGCCTTGGCTCTCAGGACCGTACGGGCAACGTGCGTGCCAAAACTGCTCGTGCCGCCCAGCCACACCCCCAAGTATTTCATCTTGAGGGTGATGGGGACGCAGACTCCCTCTATTGTGAGGCTGAGCCCGTCCGGCGGCGGCTCCCGCAGAGCCTGCCAGGCCCCGGCAGACACCATATTGTATTTCCTGGCGGGTCGACCCGGTCCGCCCGTCAGGATCCTACGCGGCCTGCCAGGGCCGCGTCGTAGCTGGTTGTAGAACCAGCAGGCCTGCGTCTTCTGTGGGGCCACCCTTAGGCCCAGCCCCTTTATGGCCCTCACCACCGTAGCTGCCGCCACGTTGGCCAATCTACGTGCCTCTTGCCAGGTCTCCCCGCTGACCCCCAGGCACACGTCGTCCGCGTACCCGGTCAACCAGCAGCCAGCGGGGAGAGCCACCCGGAGGACCAGGTCGTAGGCTATGTCCAGAGTAAGGGGCCCAGTACGGACCCCTGTGGTACTCCACAGCCCACGATCCTGATCCTCAGAACTCCCTCACCGTCCACAAACATGAGGCCCCTATCCCGGAAGTAGTCGGCGATCATCTTCACCATATATGGTGAGACGCCGAGCTCCAACAGGGCCTCTCCTATCACCGGCCAGGGTAGGGAGTTAAAGGCGGTCTGTACGTCAAATCCGACGCACAGAGCCACCCCACCCCGGATCGTGACCTCTCCCACGCGGGACGCGTTCAATCGCGTCGATTGTTGAACGGCCCGCGCGGAAACCAAATTGGTCATCAGAGAGGCCCTCACCCTCTCTCCGGGACAGGTGCTGGACGAGGCGCTCGGCGATGATCTGCTCGAAGATCTTGCCAACCTCGTCCAGCAGGCAAATCGGACGGTATACGGACGGGGAGTCCGCAGGTTTGCCCACCTTCAGCAACAGCACTAGATTGGCCTGTTTCCAACTCCTGGGGAACCGGCCGACCCTCAGGCAAGCGGTGAACAAGCTCCGCAGCCTGCCGGCCAGTCCCCCGGCGGCCAAGGTCCAGACCCTCCCGGGGATCCCATCCGGGCCAGGAGCCTTGCGCATCCTGACTCGTTTCAAGGCCCCCGCCAGTTCCTCCTCGGTGACCCCCAGTTTATCGTCCCACTCAGGGGCTGGTACATCGGGAAAGAAAATGGCACCGCCGTCCCCTACCGGGAAGAGGGTATCTACCACTCTTCCCGCGAACTGGGGGTCTAGAGTCTCCGTTAGAGGGGGCGCCCGTGGCCTCAAACAGTCAAGGACCAGTTTGTAAGGGCGCCCTCACGGGTCCTCATCTAGGGACTGGAGGAGCTCTCCCCAGGAGAGCTTCTTGGCCGTCCTTATCGCGCCAGAGAGGGCTTGGCGGGCAACATGCCAGGCCTCTCCGGTCTTCTCAATGTCGCGGGCTCCGCGGCCAGCTTTGGCGCGGAGCCACTGACGCATTCGGTGGACGGATGCCCGCCTTAACTCGGCGATGGCATCCGTCCACCAATACATAGCGCGTTTGGGGGGGAGCCTCCTGACGCGGGCATAGCGGCGTCGCAAACATGCGACATCAACTCCCGCAGTTTCTCTGTCTCCGCGTCAACGTCGAAGGCCCCCCCGTTAGCCGCCTCGTCGCGCGGCTCCTCGTCGTCCACCCAAGTGAGCCCTATCACCGCTGCTCTTAGGTGATCAGGGCTCAGTTTTTTAAGGGCTCATCTCTGTCTGGATTCCTCGATTTCCTGGCGTCGGGCCAGGACCTCCTGGGAGGCAGCATCGACCATCATCGTAATTAGGCGATGGTCAGACAAGGTCTCTGTGTTTGTTGCCACCTCCCAGTGGCCAATCCTCCGCGCGGCTTGGGGGGTCGCCCATGTCAGGTCGACGATGGACGCCCCCCGCCTGCGCAGGCACGTGTTGGCCCGGCCCGTATTTATCAGGACCAGGCCAAGGCCCGACGCACAGTGCGGTCGAAGCCCGCATTTTGCGGCCAAAAGTCGAAAAGTTAAGGGAACGATCTACAATTTCGTATTCGGGGGTTTTTGGGGTCGCTGATTACGAATCCGTTATCAGAATTAAAAAATTCAAAATGGCGGATCCAATATGGCGTCATGTTATACGAAAAAACTTGTCAAAAATGAAAAAAATTTAGCAATTGGTCTAAAACTTATTGTTTTGTGGTTATTAGGGTCTGTGATTACGAATTTATCAAAAATGAAAAAATTCAAAATGGCGGAATGCAATATGGCGATAAAAAATTATTATTAAAATTAAATATAGTAATATACAAATTAAGAGTTTTGAACTGTAATGTAATATGCATAAATAAACTTTATATAAGATACACTTAAATTCTACGTTTACAAAATATTTCCTACGCGTAGCTACGTAAAAAAATTTATGGCTCTGAAAAAAATTATATTACAAGAAAAAGTTTTCATTGTCGTAAGAGTCGTAAGCCTCTACATCTGTACCTGACTCAGAGGCCGAGCTACTTTCAATCATTTCTTGTTCATATTCTTCTTGAATATTTACAGATGGAGGTGATAATAAATTAATAGTTTCTGTGGACAAAGATTTGAGCGGTTTAACAGGCAACTTTCGGCAACTGGAAATGTACGGATCAGATGCAAAATTTTGTTTTATTCAGTACATAATACTTTTATGTATAAATTCTAAATCACCTTACATATACATCATATACATTCAAAAAAAGTTGAAACAATTATCCAAGTGGACGAAAAAATTATTTATACCTCTTTTAGTTACGCCAAAATAACATTTTCTGTTTTCTTTTTTACAAAAAGCTGCATAAAAACTCGTTAGGCACTTAAAGGCAGCTGAATTTTGTTTTATTTTATAGATAATAGTTTCACCTTTCATGTCCAATATGTTAGATGACAGAATTCTGCAGCATTATTAAACTTTTTTCTTCAAAACTAAATTTCTTTTTAGTTTTATAACGTAAAATTAACGTAAGTTTATTACCTTATTACTATTTTCTATAAAAATATTGAGTATTCTAATCAACACAATTATATTCTACTTACTTTCACGAGTTGATTCCATTTTGTTAAAGTTAAATCGGTAAACTCTACGAAATTTTATAACTCTTCAAACACGAGCTTGCTTTTTCTCCTGCGCGCCAGATGTTGCTCGAGCGAAGGTCGCCTTTGTATTTATTTTTAAAAACAATTATAAGGGATCTGACCCTAATACTAACGGATTTTGACCTTTGAGATATTTCTCTAGCCAACCCAACAGTTCAAATTCCCCAACTAGAAACTTTATTTTTCGACTTTTGGCCGCACAATGCGGGCTTCGGCCGCACTGTGCGACGTCCACCCCTCCAAGATATGACCTCTTTGGTCAGCGGCGGGGAATCCCTAAAGCGGGTTCTTAGCGTTAAAATCCCCCTCCACTATTATCCCACCGGGCGATATGAGGAGGTGTCTGCGCACGCACTCGTGTATGTTGTGCAGCACCCCCTCGAACTCCGCCCGGGTCCACCTCGGAGGGGCGTATACGCTCACAACGGAGATGAGCCCCCAGCGGACAGCCACATAACCCACACCCATCTCACTCAGCGAGCAGGGGGGAGGGGGGGAATGCGGCAAGTTCTGCCACATTACGGCGGCGGAGCCCGTGTGGTCTGCGGCCCAGCAGGGGTGGTCCGCCGGGACGCGCCACGGCTCCGCCACCACCCCCAGACCACACCCGCGTTCCGCCATCGTTTGTAGGAATAGATCCTGGGCGGCGCGGGCGTGGTTTAGGTTGATCTGCAAAAGGCGGAGGGGGGGCATTATTGGAAACTCGGTACGAGGTCCTCCCCCTCCGCCTCCACATCTTTGGATTCCTCCCTTATCGGAGGAGGAATCGTACCCTCCACTGGCTCATTCCCGGGTTTCGCGTCCTGTTCCCGTGTGTCGCCCATGGCCAGGGGAGGAGGCTCCGTCCACCTCACGGAGTCCTCCCCTTCGGGCCGATCCGCCTCTATGCCGGCCATCGGTTCGTCCTGTCTCCTGAGCACCACCCGATGGTCTGTGAGGGTCACCTCCTCCCTTACGGTGCTTTTAGGAGACACCTTCTCCACGGTCTTCGTCGACGAAACGAACGCGTGCGTTGTCGACGAAGAGGCAGCCTTCTTGCCGATTCCTTTCTCGGTCGGTTTCTTAACGACGGCTTTCCTCTTTCCCTGCGTTGGAGGAGGCGGCAGGGGTTTCCCATCGCCGCTCTTCCTCTTGGCCTTCTCAGCGGCCTTTCCCTTTTTATTGTCAGCACTAGGGCAGGCCTTGCTACCCACCCTGTGCTGGCACTGTCGTCCGGCCTCGGCGCACAGAATGCACCGGCGCTTCACAGGTACGAGCCGCGTGCCCGGCCTCGCCGCACCGGTAGCACGCGCCCGTCCTGTCGACTGCGCTTCGGCACTTGGCCCTGGTGTGCCCAGTCTCCAGGCACCTGAAGCACATCATCGGCCTCTTGTCCAGAACCTGAATACCAGCTCTGGACCAGCCGATGTTAATCCTCGTCTCTTTACTGAGCCTGTTTGCCGCGACAAGGGGGCATCTTACCAGGGTCGTGTCCATTCCATTGGGCGCCGACCTGAAGGGTCCCGGTTGGATAGAGGAGGGCAAAACCTCCCTTCTCCGCCAATGCGACCCGAATCTCATCCGCCGTGATGGAGTCCTCCAGCCCCGTCAGGCGAATCTCCGCCTGTAACTCGGGGCGAGAGACCTTCACGCCTTCCCTCCCCTCCAGCGCCAATCTCATGCGAAAGGCCAGCTGATCGGCCTTCTCGGCGCTATCGAGGCCGGCTATCTCGAGATTTATCGCCCCGGTCTCATGTTCGGGGCTCGGTCTATCCTCTTGACCACGGTCGACCATAGTTCGTCGACTGTGGCGTTTGCAGCAGGTGTAGGGGAAGAAAGACGTGCCGCGTCTACCCCTACGTTCCCGCTGCGGGATGCCATGCTGACAGTCGTGGCGACTGTGGTCATGGCGCCCTTCCCTCCTTTACCTTTATCCTTGATGGACTTATTTTTCTCTGCTCTGGCAGGCGGCTCCTCCTTCTTAGAGCGCTGACTCGCCATGATCGCGAACAGCTCTTCGACCCTCTTTGAGAGAGCCCGAAGTACCTCGCTCTGGCCGTCCCTCCCTTGAGTTTCACCGACGAGTAGCGTCTCATCCAACGGCACCGTTGGCGGTCGCGCGTCGTCAATGACCCTCGTCCGGCCGAGAATCGGCGGCCTGATCGCCGCCGGCATGCCGTCTCCCTCGATCTTTTTGAGAACGGCGTCCCGCGTGCTCTTCAGCTCCTCATCCTCCGCGATTCGCGGGTCCTGTGCCATCTCGGCGTCACCCCCCGTGGCCTCGTTGTCGTGAGGGTGAGAATCTTCCTCTTCCGCTTCCGACTCGCCAGTGGTGTTGTTCACGACCAGCCGCCTGCGTTTGGCCCCTCTACCAGGTCTACCGTCCAACTGGGTAGGATTCTCCCTGTGCGTTTGCGGTTGCTGCCCTTGCTGCTGCCGCAACTGCGCTAATTGCGCCTGCACATCCTGGACTTCGACCTGCAATTGTGCGTTTAACTCCCGTATTCTCCTCAGGCTGATAATCTCCGCCTCCTGTGCGGAGATTTTCTGTCTGAGTTCCTCTATCTCTGCATCTCTGCTCGCGCCGGCCTCGTGGTTACTGATCCGCTGGATCAGCTGGCCGGTCGCGGCAGAGATTGTAGCCGCCGCTTCGTTGAGGATTTTCCTCATGGGACCGCTCAACTTGGTCGACTTCTCGGCGACCTTGTCGATCTCTCTGAGGCTCTCCACGATGGGTCCTGGAATTTCCAGGGTTGGAGCATGCTTGAGCCTCTGGGCCTCCAGGCCTCCTGGTTTTCCATGATCCGTCTGTTTTTCGACAGATTGGGAGGGATCGTCGGATTCTCCAGGTCCCTGATCGTCTTCTGAACCTGAGCGAGTTCCCGCTTATTTTTAGTGAGTTCCCGCTCGAGCCCAATGCCCGTTATTACCGGGCGTCCCCTTCCGCGACGGAGCTTGGCGCAGTGTTCGCACCGTACCTCCTCGTCCGCGTAGTCGTCTTCGCCGGCGAGGGCGGCATTCAGTTCCTCTCCGCCCTCCCCGACCGGCTGACTGGCCATCTCCTCGTCCGAGTCCGGAACGAGGACAGGCTCGAAGCTTCCTTCCGCGTCGGTGGTCACGTCGGATGACGGGCTCGTGTCCCGTACCTTGTTCCTCGACCTTGACCTCCCCTTCTTCCTTTCCTCAACAGGACGGTCCCCTTTGTTCCTGGATCGAGAGACCGGGGCTTCGCTCGCGGCGCCCTGCGAGGAGGAGGCAGCGGCCCGGGTGGGTATTCTCGAGCCGTTCCTCATCGCTTTAGCGCTCGCCGGCCCGGACGTACTTCCGGGTTTCAGCGTGCGCTGGTCACTCACGCTCCTGTCGGAGCTTCTTAACCTCCTCCTCTTTTTTATTTATGTATGCACGTGAGCCTCACTTTATAAATTATAAGGCCTCGCACACAAAATTGCATAGGCTGCATATGCATAGCATAAGACCGCTAAACCAATGAGCAGCCAGCATAAAGTCGCCATATTAATTTACATAAGATGTTCATTGCTCCAGCGGTCTTATGCTATGCTTATGCAGCCTCTGCAATTTTGTGTGCGATGGCCTTATAAGTTACAAAGCGAGATTCACGTGCATGGGGGGGGGGGGTGCAGGGAAGGGCAAAATCCCCCCGCTCACGCTTAAAGCGAAATACATTTCCTACCCGGGCACGCCAAAGGCGTGTCCATGGGGGGGTGCGGGGGAGCGAAGCCCCCCCCCCCCTGCCCACCCGTCAACCCAACCCACACTGCCCAGTGCACGGGGGGTGCGGGGGGGCGGAGCCCTCCCCCCCGCCCACACTCCTAGGTTTACTTACACAATGGGGGGTGCAGGGGGGGGGGCGAAGCCCCCCCCCGCTCACGCATGTACTTTGATATGTTATATAAGATGTGTTCATCATTGAAAGCTAATTGTAAGTGATATGCATTATAAGTATACATACGTTTCAAATTCGCGCACTTTTGCATGCGCGTGCGGCCACTTAGCATGCGCATATGGCCACAAGGCATGTTCGTAGTCGCTACATCTCGTCGGTATGACAGGAATCATAACCTTGGAGTCGATTACGGTTCTTAAAACGAGGTGAAAATTACAAAAGTGAACAGATTCACTAGATTTCAACCAATAAAATCATAGATACGCTAGTGAATATCCTCACTTTTGTAATTTTCATCTCGTTTCAAGAACCGTAATCGACCCCCTAACCTGATTCTTGTCAACTTTTACGTTTAATATCTCGCTTCGCGGGGCAAAGCGACACTTTTTTCTGCCAGATTCTTTCGTTTCACGCAAAAACGCGTCAATTAAGTCTAAGTTCAACGAAATCGGTGAGGAGGCCACTATTCTTCAGATTTACCATTCGGACAAATGCGTTCCAAAACCACCACATATTCTACGTCTCACTCCCACTCTCTGGCAGCTAAACGATATACAGTTTTTCGCTTTTTTAAGCGAAACCGTGATCTAACAAACGTTTTAATTAGTATATTCGGAACTAACAAACGATTCCGCATCGATTGACTCCGGTTTGAATCGAAAATTGTAAAGAATTCTATATTTACCGGCTAAATTAACACTAAAATTATTAAAAATTATTTTCGTGATTACGTAAAAACTATTAACTAACAAACGTTCTAATTAGTCTAACAATAAATAACAAACGACTAACAATCGATTCGTAAAAAAAATGGTCTAGTTTCCACCGAAGTCTTAAATCCGATCCTGCTCCGGTGCGCATCGAATATAATGTATACTGTTTCCACTGGAAATAGAGTACTTGTGGATTGAAACGAGAATGAAATGAGCGCAGTCAGTCACGTTTCCATCGACTTAAATTTGGTTCTACGCCGCACTAGATGCGAATTAATGCTTCGGTGGAAACTAGACCAATGTCATAAGTCGAAGTTGTCCGGCTAACTTCTATGAGGTCATCCTTATTGGCGACGCAAAGATTCTTCCCAGCGCGCCTGATGGCCGCAAGTTGAACTAACAAAAATCAGACAGATTTAAATTGTCATGTGAAAGCCAAAATTCGTAAACGATGAATACTAGCTTTTTGAAGCAAAATTTTATTTTTCCCACATCATGTTATTTTGAGGTATGAATAAAGAGAAATTAAGAATAGTTTCTTTAGTAAAGAGAGTTATAATGAAAAGTTGTAAATAAGGATGGTACAAACACTACAAACCAAACTTTCAAAGAAACAACTTAAGGGGATCCTATAGCGAAGACCGAACTTCCTCGATGTCGATAATGTCAACATTTTTAATTCCGTTCTAATTCGTTTTCCATATATTACCGGCCTATATCTGCCCTTGTCTAACGAAATGCATCTGTCCTTGTCCGATTGCTGCGCCATCTCTCGTTACACGCAATACTGCTCATCCTATCAACCTGCATGTGCCTGTGTATTAATAAAGCTGCGTTAGTGAACATCTTTTTTCTAGGCTTTGAATCTTAGTTCTATTTACATGATATTGTTTCTACATGTTGTCCCTCCTTCCGCTGGGTATCATTTTGTATATACCCTAAGAGCACAAGTTGACCTGTATGAAGTTAGCCCCCCATTTTTTTATTTCAAATATTTTTTAGTTGTTCCCGGTTGTTCTCTGTTTGTTCTACATTGGTCCACAGTTAATAGTCCAAAAAAAAAAACACAAAACACGGTGAAAAAAGCAAAAAAACTGTTTTTTAAAGTAGCCTCCCATTTTTTGAAAAACCCAAATTTCTTGGTTGTTCTGGATTGTTCTAATTGTTCTAAACATTGTTCCAAAATATTAAATCTCCACAAGATGTATTTACAAAGATATAGCAAAAAATAGTATATACACGCAGAAAATTTTTCTCGAAAATACAAGTATACACGAACAAAGTAAATACCATACTAATCTTGCACGGCTACGATATAGTCATAATATGCAAAAGATTTCAAGAAAGTATAGGAAATTTAGAGAGCAAAGAATATATATATATATATATATATATATATATATATATATATATATATATATAACTATACGCAGAAGTAAATATTTCCATCAAGTATGGGACTTTCGAGAGCGCATTTTACTATGTTAATTTAAAGACGGATGATTCAATTATATCTTGTCCGATTATATCTTATCCCGAATATGGCTAATGGACAAAAAACGAGACGTCTGTTGCAGTCATGGCAAAAACATAAGTTGGTGTTATAGGCTGTGGCGGTCAGCTGTCCGCCACGAGCGAACTTGAGAACGCTGTAGAAACCCTGCCGAGCTGTTCTAGATAAAGGGGTCGATGTTGAATCTTAATCACGCGAGAATATACCGGCGATGCGCCGCGTAGCGGGCGCGAGCCGAACCCTTTCGCCACGCGAGCCCGCGTTGTCGCTCGCTCCGCGCGCCTTCCGTCGTCCACGATCGTGCGCAATCCGCGGTTACTATCGCATTTAAATGAAGAACATACATAGACTATTGCCAGATACGCAACGAATATTTCTATACAGTTCACAGTAGGTACCACCCTAGATTATATTTTTTCTTATACTGTCTTAAGAAACAACGCGCAAGCCAAGACATCTGTGAAGTTGGCAATTCAAGCTACAACGTCGAATATACACATATTAGTATAGGACTTTTTTACTTTTCTCATATTTCCTTGTTAGTATGGCAAACTTATTTAACTTTAGGTTACAAGATGTATCTGATCAAACTATTACTTTTCTATTGTCATATATTAATTTCCGGTAGAATACGCGTATATCCTACCGGTGCGATGCAAATCTAGTAAATTTTATTATGAGTATTCTACATTATTCGAGAAAAATTTTCTGCGTGTAGAGCGCTCAAGTAATATTTGTATGTTTGTAGCTATCGTTATTATTTTCTGACAACCAAATTACATATTTAAGCTGAAAATGAACAGAACAACGAAGAACAACTATCAATTTTGCCGGGACAAACGTATAGAGGGCACTTTACTCTTGTAGGTAGAGAATCATTTTGTCTTTTTCGACCGACAACGTCGCGCCAGAGATACCAAAATATAGAACAATGGCACCTAGGCCTAGAACAACCAGGAACAATTCTCAATTTTGCCGGAACAAACATATAGACGGCACTTTACTCTTGGAGGTAAACACGTACAACAATCTTCATGGGATTATTTTAACGGGTGGAGCCTCTACTTTCACCTCCTTGAGTTAATTTTTCCCGAAGATGCTTTACACTGCTTAAGAAGCGAGGTGAGAAATTCAAGGATTTAAACCTCGAAAATTTTGGTTTGACTTCGACAAAATTTTCGAGGTTTAAATCCTTCTTGAATTTCTCACCTCGTTTCTTAGTGTAAAGCATCTTCGGGAAAAATTAACTCAAGGAGGTGAAAGTAAAGGCTCCACCCTTTAAAATAATCCCATGAAGATTGTTGTACGTGTTTACCTCCAAGTGTAAAGTGCCCTCTATACGTTCCGGCAAAATTGATAGTTGTTCCTGGTTGTTCTAGGCCTATATGTCATTGTTCTACATTTTGGTACCACTGGCGTAACGTTGTTGATCGAAAAAGACAAAATGATTCTCTACCTCCAAGAGTAAAGTGCCCTCTATACGTTTGTTCCGGCAAAATTGATAGTTGTTCCTGATTGTTCTAGGCCTATATGTCATTGTTCTACATTTTGGTACCGCTGGCGTGACGTTGTTGGTCGAAAAAGACAAAATAATTCTCTATCTCCAAGAGTAAAGTGTTATACCTCTATACGTTTGTTCCGGCAAAATTGATAGTTGTTTTTCGTTGTTCTGTTCATTTTCAGCTTAAATATGTAATTTGGTTGTCAGAAAATAACGATAGCTACAAACTTACAAATATTACTTGAGCACTCTATATACTATTTTTTGATATATCTTTGTAAATACATCTTGTGGAGATTTAATATTTTGGAACAATGTTTAGAACAATTAGAACAATCCAGAACAACCAAGAAATTTGGATTTTTTAAAAAATGAGGGGCTGCTCTATATGCTATTTTTTGCTATATCTTTGTAAATACAGCTTGTGGGGATTTAATATTTTGGAAGAATGTTTAGAACAATTAGAACAATCCAGAACAATCAAGAAATTTGGATTTTTCAAAAAATGGGGGGCTACTTAAAAAAAAAACAGTTTCTTTGCTTTTTCCACCGTTTTTTTGGACTATTAACTGTGGAACAATGTAGAACAAACAGAGAACAACCGGGAACAACTAAAAAAATATTTGAAAGAAACGGGCACAGTAACAACTGTGCCGCAAGCAACAACGTAGAACTACGTCAACTGTCACTATTTCATGTTAAAGTATTCAGCGAAGGAAACTAGACGTAGGGCTACGTCAACTGTCTTTGGCTGAATAATAGTGACAGTTGACATAGCCCTACGTCTAGTTTCCTTCGCTGAATACATAACATGAAATAGTGACAGTTGACGTAGTTCTACGTTGTTGCTTGCGGCACAGTTGTTACTGTGCCCGTTTCTTTTTTAACTCCTAAATTTTTCTCTATAAGAAATTTCTCAAATTATTAGCATATAATGAATTGGCTTCCTTCTAGGAAACTTTATAAAATTAGACAAATTTTGGTACCGGTTTCCAAAAAATCCGAAACGAAAAATTATACACATTATGGCAATCCCTTAAAAATTTAACCCCTACTTTCTATATAATTCTTTAAAATTTGATCCGTCCCTGAAAAATTAGAAAAATTTGAAACCGGTTGTCAAAAAATCGGTAACTATACATTATCCACTACATAAAAAAAAATTCAGTTTGATATCTCAAAATTAAAGCAATCACGTACATTTTTTTAAACAAAAATCAGTAACCCCTTTATTATTAGCAATTTTTCTAATTCTATTACATTCTTTAATTCTTTCTACCTCTATTTCATATATAATTCTTTAAGATTCGGTCAATTAATTCCCGAAAAATTGAAAAAATTACGCAAACGGTTAAAAAAAAATTGGTAACGAAAAATTAACCCCACCAACGTCATTCTCGGAAAATTCTACCCCTGTTTCATATATAATTTTTAAAAATTCGGTCTATTAACGAATGAGTAGTTCGCGGTCAGACAGACATACAGACAGACGTCAGTCTGTCAATTCTTTGAAATTCGGTCAATTATTTCTGGAAAAATTGGAAAAATTTCGGAACCGGTTTCCAAAAAAATCGGTAACGAAAAATTATACACTTTATAACACTCCCCGGAAAATTCTATCCCTGTTTCATATATAATTCTTTGAGATTCGGTCAATTATTTCCCAAAAAATTAGAAAAACCGGTTTTCAGAAAATCGGTAACAAAAAATGGAGGGTTCCAACTTGTTTTATCATAAATGGGACTTCTTAAGGGAGGTTTCTACCTTGTTGGGTAAATGCCTTTTTTTACGAAATTTTTTTGAGAAAACTATTGAATATAGCAAGTTGAAATTATGTGTGCTGCTTAAGTAGCTTTTATTAAATAAGTACAAATTTTTTCAATGAGTCACATGCGAAGGAGGGGAGGGGAGGACACGATGACGGCGGTACGCTGGCGATGGCTTGCGGAAGTACTGCTGCCGGAACAAGTGACATGAAACAAAAAAATGAAACATATTCTTACTCTATATAACACTGGGCATGGCATGAACCAGAATCAAGAAGAAAAAATAAAAAATGACAAAATGGCGAGACATTGAAATTTAGGTGTCGATTTTTTCAAAATTTTTTTTGCAAATAATTGGTTATAAAAAAAAACTTTTCAATATTTTTTAATGATTGTGGTTTATGCCATGCCCAGTGCTCCCTTAAGCTTTAAAATGAGATATTAATTATTGTTCTACGATTATTAGTTTCGAAGATCTAAACGTTCAAAGTGTGACATGTTTTCGTTGCATCGTCGCGTTGCATCGTGCACCCGATATTACCCCCCCCCCCCCCCCCCGCGGAGAAAGACGTAGTTCTACATCAATAAAAAAATAGGGGGCTAACTTCATACAGGTGCACAGTTGACGGAAAGTCGATAGCAAGTCGACTTTTATAAGTCGACTCCCAGTCGACTTCTAAAAATGACGGAAAGTCGACTTCTAAATAATAGACATATAAAAAGACAGAAAACAGTCGAGCAGTCATTTTTTTTTATATTAAGCGGCGCGTCATGCATTGGGTGCTTTCCATTTACTGACACAAGTCGACACAAGTTATTCTGTCTTTGTTATTCATTGAATGCAATAAAAAATAGAACGACCTTTGTGTCGACTTGTGTCAATGGTCGTGTTCAGCAGACCAAGCCGCTTAGTAGCAGTCGAACGTGATTGGCTCTTACTTTTAGAACTAAAGTAGCTAGATAATATATACTACGAACCTCAGGTACAAAACCGGGGGTCGGGGGGAGCGCGTTCCCCGCGGGGGGAACGCCATAAGAGATGGGCGAGGGGGGCCCGGGACGGGCAGTTGGTGGGGGGGAGCAGGAGTGGGGGAAGTTGACTTCTGCACTCAGGTACTCTCGAGGGGGTCGGGAGGGGGGAGGAAGAGGCGCCGCGTTACCGACGGCAGCGTCGTGGACCGCGGCGGGGCGCGGACTGTCCGCGCGCGCCTCTTCGTCCTCGCGGGCCGGGCGCGGTCGTCCGGTCCCCCCCGACGGCGAAAATCGCGAGTCGTCCTCCCGCGAGGGGGAGCGTCGATCGCGCGCTTCTTCGTCTCAACGGGCCGGACGCGGTTTTCCGACCAGCCTCGTTGTATCGAGAGAGACTGAGAGAGACGATACCGCTCTCTTCGTTCACCCGAACCGTACGTTTCACGAATAACTTTTTTATCGCGCGTCCGAACTCGTTCAAGGTCGCTGTCGTCACATCCTTCTTTTGTTTTTCTCGAACGACGCGGCGAGCGGTCGTCGTATTTTTTTCCGGGGAAAGAGCATATCCGGCGTGGAAAACCAACGCTGAGGTAACGAACGCGTATAAAAGCTCGCGACGGCGCGGCAAACGGTGACGCGGACAGACAAATGTATCGAGAGAGAGAGAGAGCGGTGCGAATGAATCGGAACGGGAATAAGTTAATTTTATTAGTTTTTTTTAACGCGATATGAACGACGAGTACGCGGAACTTTGCAAACCGGCGTGGGTGAAAATCAGAAACGCTTCATTTCCGAAACCTCTCGTGAAAATCAGCGAACCGCTCGTGAGGAATGGAGATCCTTTCGCGAGGAATGGGGATCGGCAGTGCGTCGACGTAACGAGATATCTGATCCGTCGCGAAATTGGAATCGCCGATCTTCGATCGCATCGGAGGTTTCTCGATTTTTACGTACAAAGTGAAATATCAGTATATAATTTATTTCGGGATGAGTATGGGAATCTAATTCCTCCATTTGATTTCGACGCGTTAACAGCGCAAATGTAGCAATAGCGATTTGTATTCGTGAA
This sequence comes from Temnothorax rugatulus, assembly GCA_035220575.1. Lineage (NCBI taxonomy): Eukaryota > Metazoa > Arthropoda > Insecta > Hymenoptera > Formicidae > Temnothorax > Temnothorax rugatulus. Next base: position 39,048 of record JASTWL010001035.1, read on the forward strand.
TGAACGATCGTCGTTATCCCTCGCCCGAGGAATCGGACGGCGAATTGCGCTGTCACGAGCCCATGTCCGTGTTCTCGTCCGATTCGGACGACGAATCGGCTAGACTCGAAACGTCGTTGTCGTCTGACGCATGTGCGCCGGCGGTGGAGAAGGAGGACGCGCGATGGAATCTGGCAACTCATCATCTGCGGAGAGAGATCGGAGCGCGAACCGCGCGCGAGCGAGCGTGGATAGAAACGACGATGGTGAATTCCGCCAGGGCGCACGATTACATGCGTAAATTGCCGCTCAGGTATCATCATTATTATCAGTCGGTGTTCGGAGGAGAGAAGCTACGTAGGATTTACACCTGCGAATCTCGTCGTCTCTTCGATCGAGTGAAATTTGGTGTTCCCGAGGGTGAAAGCCCCTTCTGGATGACATGCAGAAAGAGTGCGACGAATTGCTCGCCGCGAACGTCCGCGACGCGGACGGGCACCGCGCGTGGAGACGACGATGCGACGAGTGTCTCCAGCTCCTGCGGGAGAGCTGTCGAGTCGGACGCTCCGGAGGACGAGGAAGCACGGGAGCCGTGAACGCTCTGGTGGCTCGAATAGCGCGATTGGAAGGGTCGAAGGAGGATCTGCGTCGGCGATTCGAACGCGCCGTAGGTGCCGGTTTGGACGGTGGGGATGCTGGTAGCAGCAGCAGCGTCAGCGGAGGAGGATTTTCGTGGGTCGAGATCGATACGGCGTTTCAGAGTCGCGTGCTCACCGGCGTCGTGACGAATTCGACGTACATCGAACCCGCGCGATTTCTCGAGGATGCGATGGGCACCGTGCTCGAAAAAGTGCGGGATAATCTGAACAGACACACGTGTCTGAAGGTCAATGTCGTGTTCAATGGAGAATTCGTCGCGGACGTTAAGACTGATGTGAAGAGTATCGCCACGCGGAACGAACAGCTCTTCCAAGCGTCCGATCTGCGCGAGTGGTACGAAAGGCGCGTGCGCGACGCGATTCTAGCGGGGATGGAAGAATTTCAGGAACGCGACAGCGGATGGGCGTTGTCGCGAATACTGAACCTAACGGTGAACGTGAACAAGTGTAATCCCATGCGCGTGGGATGTTGGATGGAGATACCGCGAGGTATAAGACTGAAACAGGCGGTGGTGAACGTGCGTTCGGAGAGCGACACATGTTTCGCGCGTGCGGTGGTCGCGGCTCTGTATCCCGCTCAGCAAAACGCGGAAAGGTGCTGCTCGTATCCCGACTACGCGACGGTGCTGAATCTCGACGGGATAAAGTTTCCCATAGATCTGAAACACATCGGAAAGTTCGAACGTCTGAATGACGTATCGATCAATGTATTTACCACTCGGGAAGAGATAGGAAAAAAAGACAAGTACGGACGGGGCGCCGACGACAACGCGATCGTGCCTCTGCGGTTGACCGGCGATAAGAGGGACAGACACGTGAATCTCCTGTATCTGCGCGATACGCTGCGCGGTGCCGTCAACAGGGGTCATTTCGCCTGGATAAAGAATCTGTCGCGATTGGTCAATTCGCAATTGACCGTGAGCCGCTGCGCGAAGCACGTTTGCGATCGGTGGGTATAAAAAAACTGAGGAACAAGGAAACGACGAGATGTTATTTAATATATATAGACACACATAGTAATTACACGCATGTTAATTCGCAGATGCCTGCACTATTTCTATACGCGCGACAAGTTGGCCGCTCACAGCGTCGACTGCGGCCGCATGAACGACTGCGCCATCGTTCTTCCAAACGAGGACGATAAGTGGCTGTCGTTCGACAATCACGACAGAAAGGAGCGACTCCCCTTCGTGGTGTACGCGGATCTGGAGTGTGTTCTCGAACCGCGGGAGAGGGAGAATGCCGAAGGGGGTGCGAGAACGGAAAGATACGCCTATCAGCGTCACGTACCGTTCAGCCTGGGCTACTATCTGTGCTGCACCTACGACGATACCGTATCCACGTACAGATATCGTCGCGGCGAGGATTGCGTTTCTTGGTTCGTGAACGAGCTTCGCGTTCTCGCGCGTCGCGCTAAGATTAAATTCTCCACCAATATATCCATGACGGAACTCACGGAGGACGAGAAACTTGAATTTCAGCGCGCGACGCATTGTCACGTGTGTCGGAAAGCGTTCCAACCGGAGGACAAGCGCGTGCGAGATCACTGTCATCTGACAGGACGCTACAGAGGTCCGGCGCATTCTCGCTGCAATCTGAATTACAGGAACGTGTACGTGATTCCCGTGTTCTTCCACAATCTGTCGGGTTACGACGCGCACTTCATCGTCGAGAAAATCGCGAACGAATTCGAGGGTAGGGTCGAGCTGCTGCCGCTCACGAAGGAAACCTACATATCGTTCTCGAAGACCGTCAAGGAGACGCAGACGGAAGGAATATGGGATCGGTACGTGAAGCTGCGATTCGTGGATTCGTACAAATTTTTAGCCGCGAGTATCGAGACCCTGGCGTCCTATCTGAACAGGGAAAAGCTGAGAATAACGCGCTCGGAGCACGCGGATCTGAGCGCGGAGGATCTCGATCTGCTCACTCGCAAGGGAGTGTTTCCGTACGAGTACGTAGACAGCGTGGACAGGTTGCGGGAGACCGAGCTTCCGCCGCGCGAGGCCTTTTACAGCTCCCTGACCGACAAGACCGCGAGCGAGAGCGACTACCAGCACGCGACGAGGGTCTGGCGACGTTTCGGCGTGCGAGATCTCGGCGAGTACAGCGATCTCTATCTCAAGACCGACGTGCTTCTTCTGGCGGATATCTTTGAAAATTTTCGGGACACGTGTGTGGTGAGTTACGGGCACGATCCCGCGTACTACTACACGTTGCCGGGGTACACGTGGGACGCCATGCTCAGATACACCGGCGTGCGTTTCGAGCTGCTCACCGACATCGACATGGTGATGTTCGTGGAGCGCGGAATACGCGGTGGGCTCAGTCAATGTTCGCTCAGGTACGCGCGAGCCAACAACAGGCACGTACCGACGTACGATCCGTCCCAGCCCGATACGTATCTCATGTATTACGACGTGAACAATCTGTACGGTTGGGCTATGTGCGAATCGCTCCCGTACGCGAATTTCCAGTGGCTCGACGACCCTGAGAATTTTGACGCGACGACCGTGGCCCCGGACGGCGATGTCGGTTACATTCTGGAGGTGGATCTCGAGTATCCCGCTGACCTGCACGACGCCCACGCGGACCTGCCGTTGTGTCCGACGCGCGACAAACCGCCCGGTAAGCGGCAGGAGAAGCTGCTCGCCACGCTCCACGACAAATCGCGCTACGTGACGCACTATCGAAATCTGCAGCAATGTCTGCGACTGGGTTTGCGACTGACGCGCGTTCGTCGCGTTCTGCGATTCGCCCAGTCGTCCTGGCTTCGCGGCTACGTCGAGCTGAACACGACGTTCAGGACTCGCGCGACCAACGAGTTCGAACGGAATATGTACAAACTGATGAACAACGCCGTCTTCGGTAAGACGATGGAGAACGTGCGCGATCACATGGACGTGCGTCTCGTTACGCGATGGGACGGCAGGTACGGCGCGGAGGCGATGATCGCCAGACCGAACTTTCACAGCAGAAGCGTCTTCTCGGAGAATCTGGTCGCGATCGAGCTGCGAAGGCTCGAGGTGAAATTCAACAAGCCGGTCTACGTGGGTATGTGCATTCTCGAGATATCCAAGACGCGCCTCTACGAGTTTCACTACGACTACATGGCGCCGCTCTATCGCGACCGGTGTCGAATTCTCTACACGGACACCGACAGTCTGATCTATTCGCTGGAGTGCGAGGACGCGTACGAGCTTATGAGACGCGACCTAGACAGGTTCGACACGAGCGATTACGCGGAGAACAACGCGCACGGTATGCCGCGCGTCAACAAGAAGGTGCCCGGTCTGATGAAGGACGAGAACAACGGCGCGATCATGATGGAGTTCGTGGGCCTCCGTGCGAAGATGTACGCCTACAAGGTGCTCGGACGCGACGACACCAAGAGAATAAAGGGCGTCAAGAGAAACGTAGTGGCGAAGAGGATCACGTTCGAGGATTACGTGGCGTGCCTGCGGAACGCGCGCGAGCTGAAGACGCGCCAGGCGTGCATACGCTCGTGCCTGCACGACGTTTACACCGTGTCGGAGCGGAAACTCGCTCTCAGTCCGCACGACGACAAGCGGTGCGTGAGACCGGACAGCGTGGAAACGCTTCCGTGGGGACATTACGGAATACCGTTGTAAAAATAAAAAAAACATTATCATAAGTTTCCTGAAAAGTGTTTTATCGTAAGATCAATGCGTTGAAAAAATATCTTTGAATGTAATTCTTTTATTGACAATAAAGTACACGTTGTGCGCCCAAATATATTTTTTTCTGTTACAACACGGATGCCTTGTCTATCCACGAATTGTGCGAACTGTCCATTCCCAGCCACTTCACGTACACTCGATTGCCGCGCCTACGCAGGACCTTTTCCACGAGATAGACGTCGGGATCGGAGACGCGCAGCAACTCGTGCTCGTAGAACCCTCCAGCTATCGCTTTCCCGCGAATGTCCTTCAGCAGATACGTAACGGGATTGGTCCTTTGCACTCTGGCTATGCGAAAGATCTCGGTGGTCCAATTGGGTGTGTAGCCCTTCTCGAAGATCGTCTTGAATTTGCTCACGCGCACCGGATCGTCGACTCGAAACCTCGCCGGCGCGGCGATCTTCGCGCGGCTGTACACCGTGCGCAGCAGCCTCTCGGCGACGGTGGGCGTCACGTCCGCCGGACGCATTCCGATCGTTCTGTGTCTGCGACGATTGTAATTCGACAGGAGGCTCGGCAGCGAGTCGATCCATCTGTACGATCCCTGAAGCGTGAAGAGCTTCCACATGTCGTTCTTCAACGTTCGATTGAATCTCTCCACCACTGACGCCTTCATCACCGAATACGTGGAGTAGTGATTCACCTTGCGCGCGTCGAGGATCTCGCGCACGTCGGCGTTGTAGAATTCCTTTCCCTTGTCCGTCTGCAGATTCCCGGGGCATCGCGCGTCCTCGCGAAAGATCTTTCGCAGAGCCGTCGCGACCTCCTTTCCGCTCTTGGTCTTGAGCGGGATCGCCCAGGCGTACTTGCTCAGCACGTCGATGACCGTCAGAATGTAATTGTGACCCGCGTTCTGGCGCGAATAGGGACGCATCTCGACCACGTCGGCCTGCCACAGATCGTCGTAACCGCGCACCACGACACGGCGACGGGGAAAGTTCTTCCTCGCCGGCGCGTGCAGTTCCTCCACGAGTCTTCGTTTCTCCGCGCTCATTGCTGAAGAAGGTTTAGAATACCCTGAATTTTGGCGATCTTCTCGTCGTGCTTTTCCACGGTCTTTTTCAAATCCAGGAACTGGCTTCTAAATTCTCTTATCAGGTCTCTCGAGTTCTTCTTGGCCTCGGCGATCGCTCCCTCGACGAAGCTCCTGTTCGTCGCGTCGCCGTCGTCCTCCGGCGCGGCCACTCGCCGTATCCTGCGCTCCGACGCGTCGTAGGAATCCTCGCGCAGACGGAGCGCGTCGTTTCGCAACGTCACGATGTCGTCTCTCAGACCTTGGGTCGCGTTCGTCACGATGACGCCTGTGAAATTCTGATCGGCGGAGCTCTTCTTGATCTCCTCGTTCACCACGCCCCTCAGTCGTTCGATCGCGCCCTCCACGTAGCTCCTGTTCGCCGCGTCGGTGCCGTTCTCCGGCGCGACCACGCGTCGTATCTGGCGCTCCCTCGCGTCGTAGGAATCCTCGCGCAAACTGACCGCGTTCTTTCTCACCGTCGCTATCTGTTCTTTCACGGTCGCGTCGTTCTTCCTGATCTCCTCGGTCGCGACGCTCCTGAGCCGCTCGATCGCTCCGTCCACGTAGCTCCTGTTCGCCGCGTCGCCGTCGTCCTCCGGCCCGGCCACGCGTCGTATCATGCGCCCCCTCGCGTCGTAGAAATTCTCGCGCACGAGAAGCGCTTCGTTCCTCAGCGTCGCGATTCCGCCTCTCAATTCTCTGGTTGCGTCGAACTTGAGCCGCCCGATCGCTTCATCCACGTAGCTCCTGTTCGCCGCGTCGTCGTTTTCCTCCGGCGCGGCTACGTTTCGTATAATGCGCCACCTCGCGTCGTAGGAATCCTGATTCAAACGGAGCGCGCTGTTCTGCAGCTGATAGATCACGAAATCGACGTATCTCTTGTTCGTCGCGTCGGTCTCGATCAGCGGATCGGCTACCCGCCGCATCTTGCGCTCCTTCGCGTCGTAGGAATCCTCGTTCAAACTGAGCGCGTCGTTCCTCACCGACGCTATCTCGTCTTTGAAATCTTTCATCGCCTCGAACTTGGCATACGCGATCCAGACATCGACGTAGCTCTTGTTCGTCGCGTCGTCGCTGTCCTCCGGCGCGGCTACCCGCCGTATCTTGCGCTCCCTCGCGTCGTAGAAATCCTCGCTCACGAAGAGCGCGTTGTTGCGCGTGTAATTGCGCAGGGACTCGATCGAGGAGCGCAATCTCACCGTGGACGCACCGTCGATCCCGTTGCCGCTGCTCCGATTCGTCAGAGACATGCCGAATTTGTTCACGGACATCGCGCGCGCGGGGATGCGCCGGGGAGCGCGCCGCGATTCGTACTGCCGTCGCGAACCGCGCGACCGATCAATTTATGACGAGACCGATCTCGCGAAGCTCCTCGATTATCGACAGAATTTCGTTGTCGTGAGCGTCGTTGCCGGCTCGACGAGAAGCGTCCAGCAGTCGAAGTCGATCGACCAGCTCGTTGGGATCGTCCCAGTGAACGTAATCAATCGCTTTGTCGGTCAGTCGCATGGCCGACGGTAGTCCGGTACCCTTTTTAGTCCCAACTTTGCCAGACGGGTGCAACAGCGGCGCTATTATATTTTTGTACTTGTGTCCCTTGTTGCCCATGACGTTCTTGCCGGCGCCGCGACCGTGTTTGTGAGCGCTGGTAGCGAAAAGTATACTCCTGTACGTTCGTTTGTCTCTGTCCGTATAGGCCTTAGCGTCGGGAGCTCGCATGAAGATCAACTCGTACAGGCCGCGCGTGCCCTTGTACCGCACACCGTCGACGATCACGGAGTCATCCGCGGCAACGTCGAATCGCTTGTTGCCCAGCATCGTGCCGTTCTCGCCGAGATACACTCCGTAGACGTTGTCGATGTCCTTTTTTCTCTCACCGCTCAGAAGAGCGCCCACGTATTCCCGGCCTAACGGTCCTAGTCGGCTGTGCAGAAAGTCGCGACCTTCCGCCGTACTGAGAGACTCCCTCACGGACGTCCCTAACGCGGGAGGTGGAGTCGTCGTCTCCGAGACGGTCTCGTCTTCCCTGGGCAAAAACCGGACCGAATCGGCGTGGATCGGCGTTGAGCTCGTGATCGTCGTCGTCGTGGGTGCCGAACTCAACCGTGCCGGACGCGACTCCCTTTTCCCCCCGGTCGTAGTTGTTCTTATTGGCGTAAATACGTCGTCGTCCTCCTCGTATTCGCCTTCCAAGTCGGCGCCACCATCGTCGTAGTCGTCGTTCTCGCTGTCCTTTCTCGCCCCCTTCGTTTTAATTTTTTTCGCCAGCGCAAAGCCGTCGTCGTCGTCGTCGTCATACTTGCCCGGCTCTTTACCCCTACGTTCCACATCGTCGGCGAGCCGTTTCAGAGGTTTGACGATAGGCTCGTACCTCTTTTCCAGAGCGATCTCGCTCTCCATTTTCCCGGCCCTGAGAGCGGCGTACTTCCTGCGAATCGAGGCGCGCGTCTTGGCTATCTCACGCGCGGTCTTCTCCCCCGCGATCGCGCTCATGCTCGCGTCGTTCGTCGAGGCGCACTGATCGGCTCTACAGCACGGCGAAGTCGTGGAACCCCCGTCTGTACCGTCCGCCTCGCAACGCGCTGTCCTTGTCTATTACGGCGAAACCGTAGGTGCGTCGCCAGCACTCGCGACAGAACGCGCGAAACTCTTCGTACGACATATCGATGTTCACGTGATCGTCGTACACGTGTCGCAGATTGGTGCCGTCCTGCCTGAACAGGATCAACAGATTTGCGTTGTCGCGCATGAGGTGTTTCGGTATTTTAGCGTACGTCTGACAGAGATAGAAGCAATCGATGTTCGAATGTCGGCCCATAGAAAAGTACTCCCTCATCCTGTCCTGCTTGTCGCAGGCCACGTCGTCGAAGACGAAGACCGAGTCGGGAAGCGCCTCGTCGGGCGGAACGACGTCGCGATTGTCGGTGAACGCGCGATAGCCGATCTCGTCCATGGGCTCGAACAGTCGTTCGAGGTATCGATACTTGGGTTGCTGCAGAGATTTCGAGTACACGTACACGTTCTCGAAACGAAGACCGTGCGGTTGTTCCAGCAGACTCAGCAGAACGTTCGTCTTGCCGCAGTTGGAGGGCCCGCAAATGATGCAGCGCACGACGTTCGGCAGGAGAGGACCGTGCCTGCGCGATTCTCCGTTTTCTCTCTCGGCGGCGCCCGACCTCGCCAGCGTTTTGCGATCCATATTCGAGACCCCTATCGTCACCGACTGTCGCACGAATCGCATTTTGCCTCTCTCTCTCTCGGTCTTCTCCGCGAGCGCGCGCTCGCTCGATTCGTTCGCGATGAGCCCCCCGCTCGAGAGGGAAAGGGGGAGCGCTGACGTCGCGCGTGCGCAAACGCCTCGCGCGGGTATAAGTAGCGCGAGCGCGTCGTCGCATCCGTATAAAAATCAATTCGAAAGCAACGATTGGTTCGCTCGCGCATCGGTGATCGAGATGTTTCCCATGCTGACGGACAGGCACGATATTCTCAATCTAACGGTCGAGGAGTTGGAATTCGTTCCGAAGATCGTTCTGTTGCGTAGTTTTGAGAGATACGTGCATCTGCTGTGGGACCGTTTGCCGGAACACATAAAAGCGGACCCCGAGGCGCAGAGATATCGCCCGTGCATGGAACATTACAATCGTCCGTGGCAGCGAACGCACATAGACGGACCACCGCCGCTCATCAAGGACTGCCACGAGTGCAACCGCGCCCTCACCCTGAACGATGAGTCGTCGAGTCACCAAGATAAGAAGAGAAAAAACTAACATTTTTAAAAAATAAGAAGAAAGAGAGCCCTCCCACAATCGCGGTCGAATGCTAGGCGCGCGCGGCGCCGGTCTGCTCGATCGCGCGATAAACGCTCTTCCCTTCGAGCTGCATGTGCCCGGCTATCAGTTCTGCGGTACGCGTCTAGCGAAGAGACTAGCGCGCGGCGAAAAGGGTGTAAATCCGTTGGACGCGGCGTGTCGAGAGCACGACGTCGCGTACTCCCGAAGACGCGAGCTCGCCGACCGACACTTGGCCGATCGACTGCTCGCCGAGAGGGCGCGCGAGCGCGTCACCGCGAGGGATTCCACGGTCGGCGAGAGACTCGCCGCGGCTGCCGTATGGGCGGCTATGAAGGCGAAGACGAAACTGGGCATGGGTATGGAAAAACGGAAAGGGAAGAGGACGAAAGGAACAGGATCGAGGAGAAACGCGAGGAAGAGCGGGAAGAAGAGGCGGAGGATACTTCCGACCGCGAAACGCGGCGGCTTCTTGCCTTTTCTGCCGATGTTGGGCGCGCTCGGTTCCTTGATCGGTGGCGCGGCAGGTGTGGCCAAAGCGGTGAGCGCCGGCAAAGCGGCGCAGCGGCAACTCGACGAACTGCAGCGACACAACCGCGCGATGGAGGGTCGCGGATTGTACCTCGCGCCGTATAAGAAGCGCGGAGGTGGCGCGAGGAGAATCGTCGAGAAAAAAAAACCTCGCGGAAGAAGGCGACGTTAGCGCGTCTACCTGCGGACGGTGTCACGACGAACGAGCAGCTCGATCGAACGGCGCGTCGCCTGCGCGTACCGTTCTTCCGCGGGGTGTTCATGCGCGACGCTCTGCCAGCGAGGGTGCGACACGCGGAGTGCGGCATCGTGAATCTCGACGACGCGGCGGGTCCGGGCACGCATTGGGTCGCTTACGCGAAAAGGGGAAACGCGGCTATCTACTTCGACGCGTTCGGAAATCTCCGTCCGCCGAGGGATCTCGCGCGATATCTCGGCGGTGGCGGCGACGGCGCGATCGTGACGTACAATCATCGGGCGTTTCAGACGTTCGATCAGAGGATCTGCGGACAGCTGTGCCTGCGATTTCTTCGCGAGATCGATTGGGGGGAGCGGCGATGTCGCTGACGCTCACGTTGACCGGAACCAGCAGCGTTCTCACGGCGAGTCACTTTCCCGCTCTGGATCTGAGCGACGGCGAGTACGAGCTGGGTTTGACCACCTTCGAGACGTACAATTCGATACCGAACGTCACGTCCGCGAACAATCGATTCCACTTCGGCGAGGACGACCGGGTGATCGTCGTTCCGGAAGGCTCGTACGAGCTGCGATGTGAGCAGATATCTGCGCGCCGCTCTTCTTCATCGGCAACGTCGCGCCCGTGAGAGGGAAAAGATCAAGGAGAAGGGAGGAAAAACGCGGGCCGATGGCGCCGAACGGGCGGGAGAGAAAGATCGAACGCAGAGGGACGACGACGACGACGGTGGTTACGGCATATACGAGGACGACGAAGACAAGGACGACGACGGCGGTGATGGAACGATGCTCTCTCTTCGCGCCAACGAGAATACCATGAGGTGCGAGATAAAGTGCGCCTACAGGGTGAACTTTGCAAAACCCAACAGCATCGGTTCTCTCTTGGGTTTCTCGCGCGATCGTATTCTGAAACCGAACAAATGGTACGTTTCCGACAGACCCGTTGACGTCATGAGCGTGAACGTCATTCGCATCGAGTGCAGCGTCACCGCGGGAGCGTACAGCAACGGGCGCTCGGTGCACGCGATCCACGAATTCGCGCCGAAAGTGCCGCCGGGATATAAACTGTCGGAGACTCCGACGCAGATCATTTACCTCCCGATCGTCGCGCGAAGCGTCACCGACATCACGGTGCGTGTCGTGGATCAGAACGATCGGCTGATCGACTTTCGCGGCGAGGAGATAACGATCAGACTGCACGTGCGTCGTCGTCGCAGTTAGTGCGTGTGTGTGCGTGTGCAATCTGAGAGGAGAGAGAGAGCGAGAGGGATGCTCGTTCTGAACGGATCGAGCGCGGATTGCACGAACGAGCGAGCCGGCCCGTTCCGCGACGAGATCGGAATCGTGAGCGAGAGGAGAGGCGGAGGAGGAGAAAGGAGAGCCGTTCTCAGCAGCGCAACGTCAAGTTCCTGCGATCGCTGGGTCTCGCCGTGAGGAACTCCGCGCCGTCGCGTCGTTTCCGTTTCGAGAGAAAGGAGCATGGCGGTCGACATACTGAGCATCGGCGGTGAGCCGACCTTCGACGAGCGCATCGTCGGAATCGAGTTTCACACGTACAACCCGTACGTCAACACGACGTTCGGATACAACGACGAGATACAAATACCCATACAGCAGCAGGATCTGTACACGCTGCCGTGCGACAGTTATCTGTACATCGAGGGACGTCTTCACGACGACGGCGCGACGTCGGAGGGGAGGGATGACCAAAGGCAATACGCGAGATTGGTCAACAACTGCGTCGGGTTCATGTTCGAAGAAATTCGCTTAGAGCTCAACGGCGTGGAGATCGATCGGTGCAGAAACGTCGGAATAACCACCGCGATAAAGAATTTCGTGTCGCTGACCGTCGAACGAGCCAGGAGACTGCAGAACGCCGGATGGAGTTATCCGACGAACGAATCAAATCTGAACAGCGCGTCCCATGATTTCAATTTGTGCGTACCTCTGAAAGATCTGCTGGGTTTCTTCGAGGACTTCAGACACCTGTTGCTGAACATGAAACAGGAGAGTAGGGTATAAGGGGGCTAACTGACTCGGGTGCTCTGAGGGGGGGTGCGGGGCGGGGGGGACTCGAGCGGCGAGCGGGTCTGTTGTTATGCTCCCGAGGGGGGGGGGGGGTGGTCACCGTTCGGCCGCGGTGATAAACATATCGGTGTCAAAGGGGGTGCCGCCGAGGGGGGGGGGGGGATGGTCACCGTTCGGTCGCGGTGATAAACATATTGGTGTCAAAGGGGGGGTGCCGCCGAGGGGGGGGGGGATGGCCACCGTTCGGCCGAGGGAGTCCGGGAGGGGGGGGGGTTACCGTTCGGCCGAAGGGGTCCGGGAGAGGGGGGGGGTCACCGTTCGAACCAAGGGGGTGCCGCCGAGGGGGGGGGATGGTCACCGTTCGGCTAAGGGGGTCCGGGAGGGGGGGGGGTCGCCGTTCGACCAAGGGGGTCCGCGAGGGTGGAGGGGGGGGGGTTCGCGTTTTCGGCGCGGAGTATTACAAAGGCTATTACGGGGCGCCGTTCGGCTGCTGGAATTTTATCGGTGAATGTAAACAAAATAGGGAGTCAGTTGCGAGGACACATATCTGCCAATGATCCCACGCTTCTAGAACTTGCGAGCCGCTATTCGGTTACGGCGTTCACGTTTTCGACGCGCCGATGGTCCGACGACTGTTTAAAGATAAAGTGGCCGAGGTAAACAATTGATAAATTTGTCTCCGATGACGATTCAACCGTTGCGGAGTCCTTTTCATGTTTATTTCTAGGAAGAGCCGCTGCGATTACGATTTAACCGTCGCGGTGGAGGATATTCGGTTATGGCGCGGCATATCACAAAAACGAGCGCCGTTGTCCGGCTGCTGGAATGTATAAACAAAATATGTCCAACGGTAATTATACAAACGCATAGCATCCATTGTCGCCAAGATGATTATAAATCCACATCTTGCGGATCAGTCTTCGCTAGCTTTCGCAACGCGAACGTTTTAGACTCGAGAGAAAAAGTTTTTTTTGTGTCAAGTGGGTGGTATATAAAGAAAAAAAGTTTTTTTTTCGTAACAGTGAGTATGAAAAAAAGAAATATGGAGATAGACAATAATTTCGACGAGGATCGCGCGTTAACGGACGACAGTGATTACGTCAGCGATGAAGACAACGATCACAAAGAAGTCGTCGATAAAATAGTGACGCGTCCGGAAATCATGGCACTGAACTTACGTACGAAACAGTGCGTGATATATTTTTATTACTCAACGGGTGGTGCACTTGCACTATGTGCTCATGCATGATTGCTCTATCGGACCTTGATATCGGGCACATGTACGCTGTCCGAAAACACTTCGTTGACTTACGCGTTACGGAGCATTTCCGCGCCTGCTCAAAGTGTCATGATGTATTGTACATGACTTTCCATGTAATATATGCCCGATTTGCACACAATAAGAAAACATTATCGCGGCTCTTAGAAGAACATGCTCGGGGGCTGAAGTTCTTTTGTGTCAAGTGGACGGTATAAACGAAAACATTTTTTCAAAAAACAGTGAACAAATAAATGGAAATGGACAATAATTTCGAGGCAATAATGGATGCAGATTCATCCGACGAGGATCGTCCGATGTCGCCGGACAGCAATTATAACAGTGACGAAGACGGCAACCGTAAACAAGTTGTTAAAAAAACAGTGTCGCGTCCCGAATTTTTAGCGTTAGATGGACGTACGAAGTGTTGCGCCATTTATTTTTATTATGTATACGGTTCGTATAACCTGTGTGCTTCGTGTATGATCGCTTCACCAGACACTGGTGAGCACATATGTACTTTCCGAAAACACGTAACCGAGCTGTACGACGTAATAAGAGGTCGATTTTGCGGAAATTGCAATACTCCATTGTATCAAATAATGCCGTGCAACATGTGTCCGATTTGCATGAAGTGAAGAAAAAAACATTATCGCGAGTGGGACATTAACGTGCGCAACATGGTGTGGATAACTGAAGAAGAGAACTCTGCAGAGTCTCCAAAATCTGATGAGGATGTAATAAACGATGTCGCCAATGTTCTGCGTGAAGAAGATCGAGGAGTGAAATTGACTGATGTGATATCACCGGTGCAGTTTCTTCGCGATCGCGAACTAGGTATACGCGGAACCGGTCGACGCATCGTTAGACAAGGAGTCGTTATCGATTACAATAATTTTCCTTATGAATGGAATTCTAACGCGAGACGGAAATTGTATCGGCGGCTGCGGGACGAGGTAAAAGAACGTGAAGAAGCTAGTGATGATTCTGGACTTTCGTTTAAAACTGACTTTGATTCGGAGTATCAGGAGTATCGCTATTGGGCGACTGAAATTATTACTGAGATGCACTTGCTCAGTGAGACTATGCTCATTCAAATTCGCACAGGCATTGGGAAGTGCGTCGAATTGGTGGTGATGGACAACCTGAACACAAAAAGTACAATTTTACGTATCTGTAATAAGATAATAGGTCCCAATCATAAATTGATTCAAAGAACTCTTGACCGTGAACTTAAGGATTTTGATGATCGGCAATTTGGTGTCCCCTTCTGCAGTCTTTATAATCTTATGTTTAAACATTATTCCGTTCTGTATTTCATTCGACGTTGTCCAGCGTGTGATCGAGTCACGTGCAAGTGCCCCATCGAAGAATGTGACGTGATCTAAAAAATAGTGTGAAAAAAGACATATTAAAAAAAAACATGGAACATCCCGATGAAACGGAACGCGACCTGCTGGAACGATCCAACCAAATCGCTACTTTGGGCGAATATTTTGCATGGGCACAGCGATGCGAGGAATTTATTGAGCAGCTCGAAGAAGGCTGTCGTTCCAAACGTCCGCGTCTCTCAATCGGAAACAGACAATCTTTAGTGGCGAGAATCGCGCGACTCGAAGGTGCGAAGACTCTATTACAGAGACGGTTCGTACATATCGGTGGTGAGTACGCGGCGGGCACTAGTAGTGACGATAACGCGAAAAGTCTCGTTTGGCGAGAGATCGATACCGCGTTCGAAAACGTGTATTGACCGGTGCGGTGATAAATACCAATCACATCGAACCGCGACAATTTCTCGAAGATGCTACAGACATCGTGCTCGATCATGTGTGGAACGTCATGCAAAGACACGCAAGTGTAAAGATAAACACTGTGTTCAACGGTGAGTTCGTGACGGGTATCAAACGTGCGAACAAAAGTGTCAACACGAGAAACTGCGAACTCTTTCGTTCGTCCGATCGGTCCGATCTGCGCGAGTGGTACGAGCGACACGTTATCGAGCCTACTTTATCGTCCCTCGAAGAGTTTCAGGAACGCGACAGCGGGTGGGCGTTGTCGCGTATACTCAATTTGACAGTGAACGTAAACAAGTACAATCCTATGCGCGCGGGATGTTACCTGAAATTACCGCGAGAAATTATGTTGAAGAAAGCGGTGATCAATGTGCAATCTATGGACAATGCGTGCTTCGCGTGGTCAGTGGTGGCTGCTCTACATCCAGCCGAAAGAAATTCAGAACGGGAATCCTCGTACCCTCATTACGCAACAGTATTAAATTTACAAGACATTGAGTTTCCAATGACTTTGAAACAAATTAAACGGTTCGAACGACTCAACGACATCTCGATAAACGTATATACTGTCGAGGGAGAGAAGACGCCAAACGTTCTCCGATACAGCTCACTGACCGGAAGATGGACAAACACGTAAATCTGCTGTACGTGCAGGACCCGCGAGACGACAACGTGGGACATTTCGCGTGGATAAAAAATCTATCCCGCCTCTTGAGCTCGCAATTGAGCATCCACCATAGTCGGAAATACTTTTGCGATCGGTGAGTACCTATACTCCTTTTAATAAAATTATAAAAATATATTATTTTTAATATAAAAAAAATTTACAAAAATTGTGTTTTCTTTTTGCAGATGTTTACACTATTTCTACACGAGCGAGAAATTGGAAGCCCACACCGTCGACTGCCGAGAGATAAACAACTGTGCAATCCGACTACCGAGCGAGGACGACAAGTGGCTGAGTTTCAAGAATCACAGCAGGAAGGAACGACTTCCATATGTCGTGTACGCCGACCTGGAATGTACCCTCGAGAAGACGGAAGCGGATTCGACAACGCCCACGTTCAGGTTTCAACGTCATCGGGTATTTAGCATAGGATACTACGTGCGGTGCTCGTACGACGACTCGTTATCAATGTATCGGTTTCGTCGCGATAAGGATTGCGTCGCGTGGTTCGCCGAGGAACTAAGACGTTTAGCACACGGCGTAAAGGCTATCCTGTCCGATAATGTACCCATGGCGGATTTCACGCGAGACGAGTGGGAAAAGTTTAACAGCGCAACGCACTGTCACGTGTGCGAAAAACCGTTCGAGCCAGACGACGTGCGAGTACGCGATCATTGTCACTTGACCGGTCGATACAGAGGTCCGCGCATTCCAACTGTAATCTAAATTATAAAGATTCGCATTGCATTCCAATAATTTTTCACAATCTATCGGGCTATGACGCACATTTTATTATCGCGGAGATAGCTACAGCGTACGAAGGACACGTAGACTTACTTCCAATCACGAAGAAAAATACATCTCGTTCACTAAACACGTAAAAGATACCGCCGATAGATCAGATTCGCGAAGCGACATGAAATTAAGATTCATCGACTCGTACAAGTTTCTGAGTAGCAGCCTCGATAAATTGGCATCCTTCCTCGATAAGGATAAATTGAAAATTATACGTTCCAAATTTTCCGCGTTATCCGACGACGATTTTGATCTTTTGACCCGAAAGGGTGTCTTTCCGTACGAATACGTGGACAGCATCGAAAAGTTGGAGGACACGTGTTTACCATCGCGCGACTCATTTTACAGTTCCTTGACCGGTGACACCGTATCCGAGAGCGATTACGAGCACGCCGCGAACGTCTGGCGACGGTTCTCCGTTCGAACCTTGGGCGAGTACAGCGATTTATATCTCAAAACTGATGTCTTGTTATTGGCCGACGTTTTTGAAAATTTCCGCGACAGTTGTATCGCGAGTTACGGACTCGATCCGACATATTATTACACTCTACCGGGTTTACGTGGGACGCTATGTTGAAGTATACGCGTATCAATTTCGAACTGCTCACCGACATTGACATGATTATGTTCATCGAACGCGGTATACGCGGTGGCCTGAGTCAATGTTCCGGCAGATACGCGCAGGCCAATAACAAGTACATGCAGTCGTACGATCAATCGAAACCGTCGTCGTACCTGATGTACTTCGATGTAAACAATTGTACGGCTGGGCGATGTGTCAGCCACTGCCCTACGCAGATTTTCGATGGGTCGAAGACGTCTCGAATTTCGAGTTCAGCGCGATCGCTTTGGATTCGCCCACGGGTTACATTCTCGAAGTCGATCTAGAGTATCCGCAGAATAAACACGACGCGCACGTCGACCTACCGTTCTGCCCTACGCGCGATAAGCCGCCCGGCAAACGGCAGGACAAACTTCTCGCCACGCTGTACGATAAGAAGCGTTACGTCATACACTACCGCAACCTACAGCAGTGCACGCACCACGGCCTTCGCGTCACAAAGATACATCGCGTATTGCAATTCGCTCAATCTCCATGGCTTCGCGCTTACATCGAACTCAATACAAAATTTAGAACACAGGCAAAAAACGATTTCGAGAAAATTTGTATAAATTGATGAACAACGCGGTTTTCGGGAAACAATGGAGAAACGTTCGAAATCACGTCGACGTAAAATTATTAACAAAGTGGAACGGTAGATACGGCGCGGAGGCACTGATCTCGAAACCGAACTTTTACAGCAGGAGCGTTTTTCGGAAAATCTGATAGCCGTTGAACTGCGAAAACTCGAAGTTAAATTTGACAAACCTATTTACGTTGGCATGTGCATTCTCGACGTATCGAAAGTCTGTTTGTACGAATTTCATCACGAGTACATGTCTCCCTGTACGGCGACATGTGTAGAATTATGTACACCGATACGGACAGTCTGATATATCACGTAGTGTGCGAGGATGTGTATGAGAACGTGAAACGCGATATCGCTAGATTCGACACGAGCGATTACGCGATCGACAACGCGTACGGTATACAGCTCGCGAACAAGAAGGTGCCGGCTTGATGAAGGACGAGAATAACGGCGCGATCATGACTGAATTCGTCGGACTCAGGGCGAAGATGTATGCGTTTGAGAGTGGATGGTAAAAAAGAATGTAAAAAAGCGAAAGGTGTGAAGAGCAACCGTCGTAGCGCGTACTATAACGTTCGAGGATTACACGAGGTGTTGAAACGATGAGATCGAAATGACGCGGCAGCAGGCTTGCATAAGGTCCGACCTACACCAGGTGTACACCGTGTCCGAAACAAAAATCGCTCTGAGTCCGTACGACGATAAGCGATACATTATACCCGATTCGACCGATACGTTACCGTGGGGACATTACCGAATACCTTGTAACGTATGTATGTATGTATGTGTAATAGTATAACGTATGTATGTCGTATATGTATGTATGTAACGTAATATATTATATATACTATATAATGTAGTAGTAGTAGTATAACGTATGTATGTAGTATAACGTAACGTATTGGCGTATATTATATTACAGTATTAATAAAGGAAAGGATATTAATAAAGATATTGCACATGTATGTATTTCATATTTTTTACGTACTTATGTGTATTTCATATTTAAAACACTTTACATGTATTACATATCGCATATTTTTATGTTATGAATAAAATACAGTTTGCACAAATTAAATAACATTGTCCTTGGATATCCTGAATTGTGCGATCCATCGAATCCAGCCACTTAACGTAAACCTCGTCGCCCTCCTGCGCAGTACTTTCTCCACGAGATACACGTCCGGATAAGTCGCGCGATGCAACTCGTGCTCGTAGAAACAGCCCCAGCGACGGATTTTCCACGATAGTCCTCGAGTAGATAGGTTACGGGATTGGTACGCTGTACTTTAGCGATCTTAAACACCTCGTGGTCCAATTCGGCGTGTACCCTTCTCGAAAATTGTTTTGTACTTGCTAACGCGCATCGAGTCGCCCGCTTTGAATTTTTGCCGGACCCGCGATTTTATCGCGCTGTATACGGTAGCCAAGAGTCTTTCGGCGATCGCGGGGGTAACGTCGACGGGTCGCATGCCGATCGTTCGATGCTTGCGCGCGTGTAATCCGACACGAGTCGCGGCAAGGCGTCGACCCACTTGTAATTTCCGTTGAGCGTAACATCTTCCACATGTCGTCTTGAGCGTGCGATTGAATC
>JASTWL010001036.1:0-57985 GCA_035220575.1 Temnothorax rugatulus
CGAAAAATTCATTGAAAATCTTGCAGTCCTTATTTTGCGCAGGCTCTATTTCGGAAACGCTACATTTATTATAGAAACGCTCTTACATGGATATAGTACTCGTAAAGACCTGCTAAAAAACGAGCCGCCATAAAAAATAAAAAGGTCGAGGTCTGACCCCTCGCGAATTGGCGTGGAATGCCCCATATATAATTATATATAATTATATATAAATATATAGATTATCACCCTCCCAACATCGTGCAAAGTACGGAACTTAGAAAGAGTAATATATTCGATATAAAGTATAATATATTCGACACACAAGAAACTCATCAAATTATAAATTGCAATCAAGAAAATAATAAAGAATATCTATTAACATTTTCGTTGGAGGAGGGGAGGTTGTGAAGGGGATCGGATCGGTTCGTGGAGGGGATGATCGGAGGACGTGGAAGAGGGTGACAGGGAGGAGTTCGAGGGAGGAGGTGATATGGAAAGTGTGAAGAGGGTGGAAAGGAGGTGGAGGTAATGGAGGTGAGGAGGGAGATAGAGCTGGACGAGAGAAATCGGCGGGCGAAAAGGAGCACAAAGAGAGAGGTTAGGATGGATGGAAAACGGATGGCCTCGGAAAGAGATGGAGAGGAGGTGAAAGGTGCAGAGGGGATTGGAGAGGAGGTGCGGGAGAAGCAGGTAGTAGGCAGCCGTGGTGGAGGAGCAGAGGAGCGAGGAGGAAGAGGACAAGATCGCAGACAAGGGTATAGGAGAATCGATAAGGTAGAGGAGGAAGGCGTACCGACGTAGAGGATGCGAAAAGGAAAAAGGTAGGTTGGCAGCCCCAGGTGATGGAGGCGAGGAGATGGCACAAGATGCGAGAGCGGTAGAAAGGAGAAAGGCGGATGCACAAGCATCGCAACGGGTACCGGTGGATAAGCGGCGAGATCGAGGGATCGAAGGAAGGAATCGATAGAGCGAGGGGAACAGGAATCAAAGGCGCGTGGCAGCGGTAGAGAATGAAGGTCTTGAGTAGAAACGAACGGCAGCGAAAAAGTAGTGGTAATAGCGGAAAGAAGTGTTCTGAGGTTAATGGTATAGGTAAAGGTGAAGGAGGTAAGCACGGTAGAACAGAGAGAGAGAGGGGGCGTGAGAGGAAAGTAGAGATAAGGGAGAAAAGAGTAATTAATCGTAAGTGTTTTGCAGATAACCTAGGAAAGATGGAAGTCAGAGGAAAGTTTGTATTGGAGAAGGAGGCGGAGATGGAAGGGATTGTGAAAGAGCAGATGTGGGAGATAATGAGAGAGGTCAAGGAGAGCATAAAGAAAAGAGATGACGAAATAAAGGTTCAGAGAGAGGAGATTGAAAGCCTGAAAAGAAAGGTGGTTAGGCTGGAGCAGGCAGCGGGAAAAAGAAAGAGAGACGATGGAGAGGAGAGTCGTGGTAAGTTGGAAGGGAGGAAATGGTGGGCGGAGGATTACGAGAGAAGCGAGGAGGGAAAAAGGAGGGACGACAGTGAGGAGAGTAGAGGTAAAGCAGGGAGCAGGAAATGGTGGGCAGAGAGCGATAAAAAGGATGAAGACGAGATAAGAAGGAGGAGGAACGTAATCATAAGGATTGAGAAGAAGAGGTGGGAAGGAGAGGAGACAAATAGGGAGAAAGTGGAGGAGCTGTTTTCCGAAGGATTGAAGGTGAAGGTTGAGATAAGGGAGGTGATTGTGGTGGGGCAGAGAGGGAATTGGATGACGATCCTAGTGAAGTTAGGAAAAGAGGAGAGTCATGGAAGCTTGGGGAAAGGCAGGGTAAGGGTGAAGATGGATGATGATAGGTCAGTAGAGAGGAGGGCAAAGGAAAGAGAGGAGAAAGCAAGGAGAGTAGAAAGGAGAATGGAGAAAATCAGGAGCATGAGGCCGACAGTGGAGGAGGAGATCACCAAGGAGATGGAGGAGAAGCTCCTGATGGAGTCGGATGAGGAGGAGAAAGAGGTGAAGAAGAAGCAGTAGGCACAAAGGAAAGAGCAGAGAAAGGAAGGAAGGAGGAGGAGGGGAACAGATCCGGAGGAGGAAGAGGGGGATAAGTATGGGGACGGAAAGGGAGGGTAAGAGGAGAGGTGAAGTAAGAGGGAGGTGTTTGATTTTGTGATTGCAAAGCGAAGTGGAACGAGAGGGAGAGATAAAGTGGAGAGCCGGAGGAAGGAGAGTGTCTGAAGGAAGGAGAAAGAGCAGCGGGAGAGAGAAGGACGGCGGAGAGATGGCGGAGGCAGAGGATGGGGAGGAGGGCCGGATGGAAGACGGGGGAAGGGGGTTTAATGTTAATGTAAGGCCGTTTAATGGTCAGGTCGGGTTGAGGGAATTGTAATGTGTACGTCCCTTTAAAACGCCAATGAGTTCAACAGATTGTAAACCCTACGGGGAAATGCAATAAATTCTATATCTATCTATCTATCTATCTATATAAATACTAGCTGGTTACCCGGGCTTCGCCCCGGAGGACATATGTAATAAGACACGCAAATAGTCTCTCTCTCTCTCTCTCTCTCTCTCTCTCTCTCTCTCTCTCGTCTCTCTCGTCTCTCTCGTCTCTCTCGTCTCTCTCGTCTCTCTCGTCTCTCTCGTCTCTCTCGTCTCTCTCGTCTCTCTCGTCTCTCTCGTCTCTCTCGTCTCTCTCGTCTCTCTCGTCTCTCTCGTCTCTCTCGTCTCTCTCGTCTCTCTCGTCTCTCTCGTCTCTCTCGTCTCTCTCGTCTCTCTCGTCTCTCTCGTCTCTCTCGTCTCTCTCGTCTCTCTCGTTTCTCTCTCTCTCTCTCTCTCTCTCTCTCTCTCCTCTCTCTCTCTCTCCTCTCTCTCTCCCTCTCCTCCCTCCCTCCCTCCCTCCCTCCCTCCCTCCCTCCCTCCCTCCCTCCCTCAAGGGTTTGGGCTGGGCGTTGATGAGTCAGTCAGTCAGTCAGTCAGTCAGTCAGGACAGTCGTGAAAACACATTTTACCCCTTTTCACCCCCTTAGGGGTGGAATTTCTAAAAATCCTTTCTTAGTGGGTGCTTACGTCATGAGAGGAATACACCCTCCAAATTTCAAGTCTCTAGATTCAAGGGTTTGGGCTGGGCGTTGATGAGTCAGTAGTCAGTCAGGACATCTTCTATATATATTTCACCCCCTTAAGGGTGGAATTTCTAAAAAGCCTTTCTTAATGGGTACTTACGTCATGAGAGGAATACACCCTCCAAATTTCAAGTCTCTAGGTTCAGGGGTTTGGGCTGAGCATTGATGAGTCAGTCAGTCAGTCAGTCAGGACAGTCGTGAAAACACATTTTACCCCTTTTCACCCCCTTAGGGGTGGAATTTCTAAAAATCCTTTCTTAGTGGATGCTTACGTCATGAGAGGAATACACCCTCCAAATTTCAAGTCTCTAGGTTCAGGGGTTTGGGCTGGGCGTTGATGAGTCAGTCAGTCAGTCAGTCAGGACAGTCGTGAAAACACATTTTACCCCTTTTCACCCCCTTAGGGGTGGAATTTTTAAAAATCCTTTCTTAGTGGATGCTTACGTCATGAGAGGAATACACCCTCCAAATTTCAAGTCTCTAGGTTCAGGGGTTTGGCCTGGGCGTTGATGAGTCAGTCAGTCAGTCAGTCAGTCAGTCAGTCAGTCAGGACATCTTCCTTTATAGATATAGATATAATATATATGATTCTATGTAATCATATATAAAAATACTTTATATAAAATTATATATGGGTCCTATGGGCGTCGCGCGCCACTAATAATCGGCTTCGCTCGCCGTGTGTTCGCTCGCTGAGGATAGGAGGCGCAATGTATGGAGCCGTGAATGACGAGAGCAGTGGTGTACAATTTATACAAGCGTTTATTTGTCTCTATGTAAAGTTTTGTCTCTATGTACAGCTTGACTAGATGTGGCCTGAAAAGGGCCGTTTGCGTGGAGTATTATGTGGCCCTGAAAATGGCCACATAATTTCCGCCTTACAGCGGTAGGCGCTCACTCCACACGAGGCACAGCGATGTCCGCGTCCGGTGGAGTGGTTGGCGCGGTCCTCACAAGCCGGGCTTCCTCCAAGCCGGAGGTGTCCCGGGCGGCGTACAGGAGGCTCGGCGGTCGAGATCCGGATCGTCGGTCTGCGTTGCTTGCGTCTCTGTGGGACTCGGGATACACGCCTGGACTCCTCTCTCGATGGTTGGTGTCTCCCACTCGCTGTCGGTCTGCGCCTCGGAGTCGCTTGTGCGAGGCAGGACTTGAAGGCCTCGGTGAACTGGGGCCGGGGGCACGGTCTGTGTCCCCTGCGTGTGCCGATCTCCGGGCGATGGCGACAACGGCGACAGCAGCGGAGGCACCGTCCAGCGAGGAGAGGTGTAGCGTCAGAGACGTATGTCCCACGTCGTCAGCAGATCTCGTGGAGGCCTAGTGAGCGGCCACGGTGGCGAATCCAAGCGGATCAACTTCCATGCAGCAGGGCGTATGTCCTGCGGCTGCTCGGGCTGTTTTGGCGGCAGCGATGGGCGTGACGTCGGCGGCCTCGTACGGTTGTGACCGGACATCGGTCTATGCTGTGAATAAAATCACGAATCTGTACTCACTCGTACGTTGTAACGGTCGCCACTTCGTTTTGGAAAGCGATAACGAAGAACGCTTACCGGCTCGGTGGACTTCCGGTTGCCATGATATCATCCTTCTCGGTCCTCAGCCTCTCTGCACTTCCGCTGCGATAATGCGTTTTCATCGACCGCGCCCTTTACGCGATCGCGCACTAGTATTCGGTTCCGGTAAACACACGCTGGGATTCGGATTTTCAGAGATAAAGAACTTGTAATTGCCGTGTTATTAACAAACAACAACAATAAATAATATATTTGTACTTATAGTAGAGGATTACAATGGATTATGGTGTGCATCGACCCGATTGCATCACCTCTCGCGCTCGGCGATAATCTATTAAAAAGATGTATATTTCCGAAAATATTCACTTCCGGGTGTTCTATAATTACTCAGTAACTCCGCGGATTACGGTCGCGCCCGGGTAACTTCTCCTCCTCGTCCGATGTCTAACAATTCGTTCGCGTATCGAAATTTCAGGAACAACGACTACGCGATGTTAACACGACGAGAGAAAAGACCTCGACTTCCCCTGGGATGCCTCCCACTTCCGGCTCACGCCTGCGCTACGCGCGCCCCGATCAACACGCCACGCATTCCCTCTCTCTTATTGTCGCAGTTTCTCTCTCTATCTACGCAATGATCTATAATGATCTATAATCAATTTTCTTTAATTCTAACATTTACAACTCGCTTAATTACTCCATCCTTATTTGACTTTATCATAATTATCGTTAATTTATTAATGAGCTTGAAACTGCGCCAATAGTCAACATACATCTCCTTATTAGATCTTAGATCTATATTAAACGTAGTAATGTCGTAAAATGTTAAATCTAGATCATGCGCTTCCTACCCTGATAGCACGAAAGGTTTCAGTTATGTTGCAGGGACGTTTCAATATCTCAATTGTGTATCATCACATTTGTAATATCTCTGAGACCATCTTTTTTGAAATATTGCAATTGCAGTATTTCTGCAATCATCTTGATTGAAACCTTACATTTGAAATGTTTCTACAATGTAGTATTTTGCAACATTACAAATGCAAAGTTTCTGAGAGGTTTCTGAGACCTCAACTAATAAATGAGCATCGTATGCCACCAAAATGATCACGCGCCGAGACCGGGCCGGGACGGTGTATATAACCTTGAACGATGAAAGTGAACAGCATATTTGTCTGCCAGATCAAGATATTTGTCTCACGTAAAAGGTACGTACAATACTAATAATTAACATATAAAAATACGATAACAAGTCACATGAAATATCGATGGCTTGTTATTTTTAATAGAAAAGTTGTAAATTAGTCGGTTACGAAGAAAATACACATACATATTTTGTGTCTGGAAGAGGTTATCTGAAATTGGTAATACTAAAGGAGAGCTCACTCAACGATTTTTCTGAAACTTGACAATATTGTGTATTTTTGCATGAAACGAAAGAATTTGGCAGAAAAAAGCGTCGCTCTAGCTGCCCCGCGAAGCGAGATATTAATCGTTAAAATTGACGGCTATTCAGGTTAAGATAACCGTCATACCGACGAAATTCAGGACATGAACATGTCCCGTGGCCACATGCGCACTTTTCGTATTTGCATAAATGTATGTTGTTAAAGCAAAGAATATAGTTGGTATATAACTATATCTCTGCTTTAACAAAAAGACTGCATTTCAATATATCAACGATTCACTGCCTTAAATGACTTTCTTTCGTTCATACGTGTACAGGGCTCACATAGAAATTCGTCATCCAGTGGACGTATTCAACAGAAGGTATTCAACAGGAAGTACTCAACAGAAGTATGTGCAATTTTTATTATAATAAATATATTGTGTTATATGTTGCATAAGGACAATATATTTGATCATGCTATTAAAGTTTTTCTTAAAGTGGAGTTAACTCATCCAAAATTTAAAAAATGATAATAACTTTAATTGTAACACGTATGAAGGACTAATTTTTTATTTAGAACTATTTTATTGAATATGAGACTGCTCAGTATTAAAATTCTTCTTTATATATAAATTTTTGAAG
This sequence comes from Temnothorax rugatulus, assembly GCA_035220575.1. Lineage (NCBI taxonomy): Eukaryota > Metazoa > Arthropoda > Insecta > Hymenoptera > Formicidae > Temnothorax > Temnothorax rugatulus. The sequence continues at coordinate 6,611 of JASTWL010001036.1, forward strand.
TTGTACAAAATAATTCAACTTCTTATTTTAAAATTAATTAAACTAAAACATTACAATACAAAATTATTCATTTTCCTAATTTTTTTCAATTTCTTACTAATAGTACTCTTAAGTTTTTATTGTTTCAATGTCTTAATGTATATGTATATGTTCCTTATTGTAATAAATTATAATTTTTATAGGCCATTTCGTTGAATAGAATCGGCGGACGTGATAGCCGAGAATTGATTCTAAACATTTTAAAAAGAACGATCACAAATGAGATAGCAGTACAATATAGTTGGGCTGGAAAGCTAAAGAAAATGAAGTTAAAAGATTTGCTGCTCGCGAAGTGTATTATACGTAAGTTTTGAAATGTTGTGCGACTAATTTTTAGTATTTTACTTTAATTTTAATACAGTATTAAAAATATAAATATTAATCAATGGTTTAGGAGCTGTGCGTATTACGGATGACAAAGTGACAGAGAAAGATATCACACATTATATCTCTAAGTGGCTTGTGCAAGGCACTTTAAGACACAAGCGCAGTCTTGAACAAAGAAAAACGTAAGTTTTTGAAAATTGTATAATTAATAGATTTTTAAAAGGTACTGGACGATAAAATATTAATTTTCTACAATTTTCCTAATATGTTAAATTTTATTATTGAATTATCTTATACATATAATGTAAAACAAAATACAAAAAATTGCCTTTAATATATTAGAATTCCAGTTACTTAAATTGTTTGATTTTTTGTTCGAATCGACCGAAAGCTTTTGGAACGATGAAATAATGAACCAATCATCTTGCATTTTTTATAGTATTTTGGATATTATATTCAAGTAACAACGAAGCCTTTTTATAATACTTAAGATGCATTCCATTTCACGTATGATGTGTATGAAGCATATTTATCCTTGTTGTTCACCGAATGTTAAACAAGAGAAAATGATGTATCATGCGCGTCATGCGTGAAAAGGAATGCACTTTTAATAACACATTCATATAAAACAATACATTATATAGATAACATATATTTGATGATGGTATTCTAATTATTGGTCGAACGAACTATTCATAGTATTCATCGCCTGAACTTTCGTTGAAAGCGGAGTCGACTTGTACCCAAAATGAAAAGAATTATAACTTTGATTATAATACATATTAAAATGGCCAATTTTCGATTTAAAAATAGTATGTAGAATATATGTGAAAAAATAAAAAAGAATACTAAAATTCTTTATTATATATATAAATTTTTGAAGTACAAAAAATTAATTTAACTTTTTTTTCATTTGTTTCAATTTTTTACTACTAAGTCCCCTTAAATAAATAACATGCGCTTTCGTTACTTTTCACATTATTATTTTCATTTTCAGTAAACATCAAAAGACAGCGGACGCTGATGCAATATAAATTTTAATATTAATATAATAAATAATATAATAAATATATTATTATAATAAATATAATTAATATAATAAATATATAAATGTAATATGTTGAAATATTATAAAATACTTTATTTCTACAAATAAAAAAAATAAAACTATTGTGATTTAATAGATTACTTGTTTTTTTTATTAACAATATATATTTCCGCATATATACGTTTTTTTTACATTTCTGCAATGTTGCAAGTGAAACCAAAGAGGATACTGCACCAACCTTGCAGCCGCACCCTTCAGGGCTGCCAGGGGAGCCAACCGCACACCCGAGCGCGGGGGGCACAGCCGACCCACCAGTGCTCGTGGAGCGCATCCGGGAGACGAGGGCCGAGGAGCCGACCAGGGGAGGCGAGACGGACGGCCCGAGCGACGAGATCGAGCACGAGACGAGGACCGTCGGGTAAAGGACGGCAGGTAACGACCGCAATGTCCGTCCACGAGGGCGAGACAGGCGAGCGAGGAAACGCGAGTAGATAATAAAAAGACGTTTGTAAAACAATAAAAGTTAGATATAAGTATATTTGGGATAAAATTATAGACTGATATACATAATGGTGACGGGTAGTAGATATAAGTACGCGCATAGTAATTAAGTCGACAAAGTCGCGACGGTAACACGGAGATAGAAGCGCCACGGAGCGATCCGCGAGGTCCGCGAACGCGTCAGATTGAATAATCGCGAAAACGCGAACCAAGCAGATTCTTCGGTAACGGGCGATACGGGCGCGCTGAGAGTAACGTAATTAAGATGACCAGAAGGTCCGCGACGACGTCGGTGCACTAGGTCGAGAAATCGCGATCGAGACATAATCTCCGGAAAATCGCGATACAGGCGCGTCGAGGGGAGAGTAACTAAGACGCCCATGAGGTCCGCGACGACACAGGACCACCAGGTCGGAAACGAGCTATCTAGACACAATCGCCGGGAAGTCGCGATACGGGCGCGTCGAGAGGAGCGTAAAGAAGACGCCCATAAGGTCCGCGACGACACAGGACCACCAGGTCGAAAACTTAGCGATCTAGACATAATCGCCGGGAAGTCGCGATACGGGCGCGTCGAGAGGAGCGTAAACAAGACGCCCATAAGGTCCGCGACAACGTAGGACCACCAGGTCGAAAACTAGCGACCTGGACATAATCGTCGGGAAGTCGCGACACGGGCGCGTCGAGAGGACCGCGAGCAAGGCGATCATGAGGGCCGCGACGAGATCCGACCGCCAAAGGGCAAAGTAGCGAACCGGAAGCGACAGCGGGTCGTGCGAGACCCAGTGTGCATACCGAGTGACCGAGTGTTTCACTCGAGCGAACATAGCGCGATTCCACGATGCTTCGACCCGAAATCACACTCCACAAATGTAACGAGGCGGAATACGAAGATTGTAATAGCGAACGATTCCGGGGCAAAGCAGCGTGGATAATTTTACCGAATAATATTCGAGCGCAATCCAGAAACTTCTCGATCGCGAAAGTGCTGGAATGCGGGAGTTGTTATTCGAGAGCGTGCGGCGAAAACACGCAAAAACCATGTCGAAGGAATGCGTGGGTAAACACTATCCGAGTCGAGTACCGAGCGAACAAAGGAATCACGTGCGCGAACACGCGCAGCCACGACGCCAGTCCATGGTACCGGAGGAGTGGGGACTGGACACCGAGGGGCAGCCAGGCCAGCGAGTCGAGGAGTTGCCCACGAGAGACGATCGCGAACGGACGTGTCGGAGATAGCGTCTCGGGATACACGACGGGCACTTAGCCGCGCATTCGCTAATATCCGCGACACTTGTATATCGTAACGGGCGCGCGTTAAGAACATTGTAGAATTCAACAACGAGTAATGGTCATCGAAACTGTAAGGCCATCCGATACTCAGCGTGTGTGTTACTGTAACTTGATCTAAGAATAAAAGATCATTAGTTTACATATAACAAAAGTCTGAAGTTAGTGAATACTTACCTTGATACTCACCTGATCCTTTGATATCGGCGACAAAGCGGTACGGCGGTGATCCAAATCCAGCGTTGACTATCCGGTAGTTGTTCGGCGTCGATTCAATTGACGGTCCAGACTAGCGCAGAGGCAATCCGGTATGCGATTGGAGCGAGGATCCGGGGAAGTCCAGCAGCAGAGGTCCAATTGACGATCTAGCGTCGTCCAGCAGGGATCCGGAGTCACGTCGTGGGTGATCCATCGTTGTCCAGCGTCGATCCATCGAAGTCGGGAACCTGAAACAGAAAAGATGGTTAATATCGTAGAATCGTAGAAATACACGAATACTTATCTTCTCGGTAGATTATTGGTTAAACCGAGTGGCGACCGGACAGAGAAAACAGAGAAATCCTCAATTCCGAGCCGTCACTTGGCCGTGTTCGGTCACAACCTCACCGAAATGTTCAAGAAACATTTCTGTAATATTTCAGAAACGTTTCTTGCGGATCGAAGAGGACATTTTGACGTTGCTACAATCTTGCAGAGATGTTTCAAAGACATTACGCAACGTAACTGTAACAGTTTCAATGTTTCAATGTTATGTCCCTACAACGTTGCAGAAACCTTTCTGTGCTATCAGGGTACTTTAACAGACATTGATCTCGATCGTTTTACGATCCATTTGACCCACGCAATCGTCCTTAGATCATTAACACTTACAGCGTCACAATTTGTCATTCCAATGCGCGTTATCTTATCACGCCACGCATTTTTACACACAAAATCCTTATCTCTCTATAATCGCGATCATCGCTCTCAGGTAAGTATAACATCGTCATTTTACTTTTAATCCCTCTTTCTTTTTCTAGGTGTCTAGCTTCCGGATTGTGGATCAATGTGGGGTTGCAGGTAAGTACATAATCGTCAAATATGAATATATATTTATATTACTAAAACATAAAATTAATCCGTTTCTATCACAGATCTTTGCTATGTCATTCTTACATCGTCGGATCTATATATTTATCACGGATTAACTCTATCGAAGTAAAACTTCGCAAAATAACTGAAATATCTCTATGGTATTAATATCTCGTTTTAACAATATTAATTGGGTATCTCAGATAACCTATGACGCATTAACACGTCTCTTTCGTTATCATCCTTGATTTCTTCAGAAACTGAAACAACTATCTTTATTAGACAATATAAAAATGAAACGAGAATCGTTAACTTTATTTTACTCATTAAAAATCTTATCTCCGCCATTGTGTTCCTATTCTACCTATCACGCAATTATCTCTTTATCGCTATTAAATCTAAATATCATAATTAGTTATGACTAAAATAATATCTCTCGAAATGTAACATCAAAACAAATCATGCGACATACTAATGCTGTTCTTTAGACTCTTTGAAATAAAATAAACTGAAAATTAAATGTGTCTTTAGTAACAAAACAAAAATAGAAATATCTCATATAACAACGACAGATTATTCTCCGTTGATTTCCGCCGTTTCCCCCACGCACGGGATCTCCAGTAGCTCGCTCTCCGCGATGAGCTGGTCCAGCGAGACTTCCTCGCCGACGCCCTCCGGAATCTCGCCGTCACGCTGCTCCTGCTGTTGATCCATCTGCATTTCGCCGTGGATCATCGCCTCTTGGCGATCATCCTCCGTCGCCATAGCTGATGTATTTCCATAGTCATGATCTATGGATCCTTTTCCTCCGTTTTGAGCCGCCCCAACCAGCTGCGCTGCCTCGCACGCCTGTGCCGTCTCCGTCTGCTCGTTCGTTGCTGTCAACAAGGCCGATGGGACCATCTTGCCGTCGGTTCCACGATTCGACTGGCGCAGCGTACTAGTTACCAAAAAGCACTCCTGTTTGGCAGCATCCTTATTGAAGAGTCGCTGAGTGAGAATAGCTGAAAGTGCCTTCGCTGCCGGCCTTTATATACCAGTCCTGGTCGAATCTTCCTTACGAGAAAGCTCAGCCGCCTAGCGGTGAAAGCTTGTTGTTATCCTTATCATGCCGAAAGCACGTGTTCACCGCGCGCGGCCGGTTGCCGTGCCGCTGGCGCACTCGCTCCGGCACGACGACGACAACGGGTTAACAGGGGCACGCTTGTATGTAATCGGTGTGACGGTTGAGGCGCCATTTGCCAGGGCGCTTGCAGCCGCCACAGGTTCATATATCATTACATATGGCATTAGGGTGGTCGTTAAAAATTAGATTTCTGTTGCCGCCCCCTAAAATAGTAGTAATTGATGAAAAAATAAGATCTGTGCAACCGTAAGGTTGTCAAGTCACGAGAAAGGGTGGAGTGAATCTCGATTGCGCACATTACAAATCGGACACGACAATATTTTCCGATCGGGCACATTCCCGATCGGACACAGTTCCAATCGGACACAGTCCCGATCGGACACGGTGTCGATCGGACAAGGTGCCGTACGTTGATATAGGGTGCGTTCGGGGAACTCGCTACCGCGCTACCAACGCTAACGCTATTAACTCCGTTCATGTAGCCATGATAGCGCTAGCGAAGGCGAGCTCCTTGAACAGTAGTAGCGTACTAGAGTAGCGTTTCGTAAACGTCTGCGTCGCCACGCCACGCCACCGCCGCCGAAAATTAATGTGGCGCGCCAAAAAAGATGTATCAACCAGGTGGAATAGTACATTAGAGATTTTGTCGAGTTTACTTAAAAATGAAGGTAGGTTAAATTGTGTGCTAATACATATAACATTTTTATCTATTTGAATTTGAGTGTATTGTTTGTATATGTACATCATAAACCTATAAAATATTATTTACAGTAATTTTTTTCTATTTTACTGTAAAAAATATGTTTAAGTTAATAATATAAATATTACTAAAGAATTTTGTAACTAGTAATGGCAATACCTTTTATTTATAATATATAATAATTGACAATATATAGCAACAGAAATTATGTTGGCGATTCCGGGCGTAAATCGGAACGCGCCAATTAGCGTAAATGCGGGTTCTACCCCGATAGGGATAAGGCGGGCGTTGAGTAAAGACAACTGATTTTGGTTAACAGTTAATTTAATAAAGTTTGTACAGCGGAGGAACATTTATGGCCGAAGCACCTTTACAGTCAGAACAGGTGCGGTCGAAATATACAGCGTGCACGTGATTTGATAATGTTCACCGGTCGCGCAGTGCACGTGACGCGTGCGTGGCCGCCGATCGTAAAGACAGCATCGGGAACAAGCATGAACGCACGTATTGCGCCTTAATCAGCGGGCGCACTTGACGCGGACAATTAGCTGGCGCACTTAGGGCGATTACAGCTGGCACTGGTGAACAGTAGCACGCACAAGATGTGATAATGTTTCCCGCTCGCGAGGCAGCGACGGCGATGAGCGGGCGCACGATGACGCGGAAAGCTGCGCACAGAGACGCGGACATTCACCGTTCGCGTGATTGAGACGGTGAATTGCAGGCGCGCGGAGGCGCAGTAAGATGCCGATGCACTAATGAGCGCGGGTGCACTGAAGACACAGTAAAGCGGGTGCACTGGTGGCACGGTAAAGCTGGTGCACTGAGCACGGTAAAGTTATGTATACACGACGGCGTGGAGCAACCGCGTGAAACGGAGTAATATTTGCTACTATTACGTGTGCACGACGGCGTGGAGCAATCGCGTGAAACGGAGTACATTTTACGACTACTTAGACCGGAGCTCTTGCGGTCCCGTTTCGGGAATATTCGGGGCGCGCAACCCGCATCGACCAATTATTCGTTAGCAGGATCACGCGGTCCAGGCATGTCAGGATCGATAGCGCGTTGAGAGAGACTTCGCGCTCAGCGGATGACGGAGGTGCGGCACGAAAACCTCGTTCAGAGGGCGGCTAAGGGATGGCGTCACATGTATCGAATCGATACGCGATCGCAACGGATTGAAAATCCTGAACAAATAATTTAAATTCAGCATTAAAAATATATCAAAAAACATGACAGCAATCACTCGGTTGTGAGTAAGCATCGTGTGTGGTCACAATTTCAAATGGGCGGAAACCGACATCATCCATAAAAAAAAACACTAAAAAGAGAGAGATTGCTAAAATCTTTTTGATTAAAAAACAATCTAACACGATTAATTTAAAAAAGGACACAGAAAACTTAAATCCTATATATGACAAAGTAATCTCGTCGCTACAAATATCAGGTGAATATCACATGTTTATATTAACAACCTATAATGTACATTGCCAGGTCCAGAAAACAATTAGTACGCCTCTCAACTCCGACATGTGAACACGCGTTGATCGTCGCTCCGCGATAATGCCTTGCTCCGAAATTCTACTGTGGGCATTAACGACAGCATTTTATCACTGTGGTCGCACTCTCCTTATAAAACACGGTCTCTGCTTTCACCGACTCATACATGTAAAATATTTTTTGCCTTTTTTTTAAGATTTGCATACTTTTTTACATTGCCCATTGACTATTGTTCTTTCAGCTATCAATTTTATGATATTTCGGCAAAAATTTTCGTAAACGTGGATGTAAGTCGCGACAAAGATAGTTTTACCAGGTACCGCTTTTTGTTTATAATATTTTTCTTGACAATTAATTTTATCTAGTGATCGAATTATTGTTACACTAAATTGTTCGTTATTTAGATTGCTTGAAAAGGACCCAATCATAGGGTCGAAACGTCGTAACGTTTCAATATACGTATATCCAATTGTAGTCGTGAATAATAAACTTTTCTAATTTAAATTCAACTTGCATAATGACAATAAGATAAACTTAAATTGGTTAGATTAAAAAAATATTTCTCTATCGCACAATTGTAAGTGTTTCGGAACGGCAGGGAAATTTAGTGGTGAAAGGAAGTCTTAGGCTTACAGCATGAATCTCTGGTAAAATCGAGCTTTATTGCTTCTTCAGGTACATTGTAGATTTGTCTTTAGATCGGCCTTCTTTCCCGGAGTTTTAGGGGCCCGATCGAGGGGTAACTCCGGGATCACAATGGAGGGCAGGGCCTCCATGTCTTGTCGATCTTCTGCTTCGCGCTTCTCCTCTTCGGATGGGTCTGCTGATCTGGGAGGACCTCCTGGCTCGCCTCCTCGGTCGGGGACGTTGTCGTCCGTTGCTGGAGCCTCATGTAGATCGGCCTTTAGCCTCGACCACCACTGAGCGAACTTTGTTCGACGGGTGGGAGGGGCGGACCCTACCGGGTTCGACAGTTTCCTCAGGTCAACTCGAGCTTTCGCTCAGAGGAGCTGTAGGTGGATTCCGCTGGCTCCGGAATGGAGCGGGATTCGCACTGGCAGGTCTCGATCGCTATTTCCTCGACACCCGGCTTGTTTAATGTCACGGGGAGTTAAACTGCGAGAGAGCTAGAATTCTTTATGGGCAGGCTTGCCCTTATATGCCTCTTGTGTTGATATTGTTACCGCGCGAAAGACAGCCGCCCCGCGGCGACATGTGTTACTCGCGCTCGCGGTGCGGGGTGGTGTCGCGCTCGCCCCACTTGGCGGGCGAGGGAGCGCAGAACGGGCTGCCGTGCTCGCAGGCGTGCCGTTCGGATTGCGGATTTGAACAGTAAGTCTAGTCTACTATTTTACAAACAATAACATCCGAAATTTTATCAGTTATGTATTAATGATAATTTTTTATTTAATATTATAATTTATTTTTTAGAGGTAGTGATACGCTGCTTGGAAATAAATAGACGTTATGACTCAATTCCTACAGACAATGAATGGAAGGAAATCGAAGATATACCACCTGCTTAATCAGTAACAGCAACAGCAATTCTTTGTGGGGTAGAATATCCAACAACCAACCTTGCACTTTTATTTAGGTTTGTAATATATTTCTGAATAAATATAGGAATTCCGAATTAAGAGTAATATTATAAAATATGTATTGATATAATGTTCTCAAGTTCATGCAGTTTTTAATATTTTTTCATTTTAAATTTATTTTATATCAAATTTGAAAAGCTGAGTTAATAGATGCTGCTGTATCAATTACTTCTTTAATATTTTCAGGGCAGAAGTTGAGAGTAGTATGTGTGTAAATGAATACAATTCATTCGATAAAACAACTTAAAGAAACTATTTTACAAAATATAAAAAAGTGATTTCCAATTCATGAAACTATTATTTTTACGTGGTGGAAATCTTCAACCACTGGGACACGATCGGAGAGCGCCGCGGCAACCAGTCACGCACCCAGTGGCCCCCCTAGTCGGGGGGAAGACCCCCCGCCCCCTGCAAGGGGCGAGGGAGTGTCGGATTCTATGCGCGCACATCGCTGTCGGGGGATACTCCAGAGAGGCCAAAACCCCTCTGAGCCTGCCCCCAGGAGATCCTGCGCGCATAGCCTACCGACTAAAACTACCACGATCCCTCCTGGAGGTTATCAGGGGGACCTTGGGTATCACGCTGTGCGTATTCGTCCATGAGTTCCCCCCTCCTGGTGCCCTCCTGGCGGAGGGGGAGGGGATCGGGGAGCGCCAAAGCAACCAGTCACCCCTCCCCCTCATTCCCTAACGCCCTTGGGCGATGTCAACTAATTTGTGGCGGATGGAGGGGATTATCCCCAATCCGTCACCCCTGCCTCTGGGGTTGCTGGTTCCCCCATCCAGGGGAAAGCCAGCAGCGGGCGTGAGGTTTGCAGCCCACACGTCCACCTCCCAGGCGTCTGAGGAGAAGAGAATCGCCGAAGCTGATCATCCTCTCCCCGCCGCGCCCTCCTAAGAGGGCAGAAAGGCCCGAGTTCGAGACAATGTCTCGACCCCCCGGCGGGCCGAAAAGGGGCAAGTGACGAGAATCCCGTAGGGACCGCGCCCGAGCCCCTCCCCGGCCCGCAGACACGCCGACCTAAGTCGGCCCAGCGAGCGGAGGGAACCCAGCTTTCACCAGGCCTCCCCCCGCCCGCCACGCCTTCGTGCAGACTACGTCCGCACAGGGGGAGGGGGAACCGCCGCCCGGGAAGTCCCACCCGGCAACCCCCGTCCCCCCTTACTTGTGCCCGCACACCCCTCCCCCCAGCCAGTGCCCGTCCGGCGACCCCGAGTCCGCACAAAGCGGACACCTCGGGGAAGCCGCGTGGCACAGGCTGGCCCGGTGGCCGGCAACGCCGCAACGGTAGCAACGGTTACCGCGATCCACCGGGGAGGTGCACCCAACCTGGGTGTGCCCTACCTCCAGGCACCTAAAACACCTCAGAGGGCGGGGGCGCAGCACCTCAAGGTGGGTTTTTACCCAGTCCACCCTGAGTCCTCCATCCTTCGCAGCCGCGTTCGCGGCAGCTATCGGGCACTGAGCCCAAACCGTTCCCACGCCCCGGGGAGATCGTCGAATCACTCCTATCTTGATCTCTTCCGGGGGGCACTGTCCCACAGCGGACAGCGCCTCCTCAACACGGACCGAGTCATCCAGCCCCCCGATGCGTACGTCGACGCGTTTGGAGGGCCGGGTGACCCGAATCCCTTCCCCAGCAAAGATCTCCCGGAGGCGAGCCGCCAGGAGATCCGCCTCCTTGTTAGTTTCGTCTCCGGGGACCTCCCACAGCAGGCCCCCGGTGACTGCCCTCTTGCAGCGCAGAGTCTCTACGCCGAAGTCCGCCAGGGAAATCTTCTCCCTAGCGGACTTCATAACCTCGGCGTATGTTACCGATCCCCCCGCTGGAATCGTTATCCTGACCACCGCCGTCTTCGGGGGGACCGGCAACCACGCTCCACCTCTATTACGGCCAGCTCCCCGGCCCGTACCTCCTTTCGGGGACGAACCCCCCGTTCCCACTCCTTTCCTCTCGCCTCCCTTGCCCGCCGCAGCCGCCCCAGCGTACGTTCTGAGGACAGATGCGGGGGGATTTCTTCTTCCCGCCGGAGAGGGGGACGGCGCGGACCTCCCGCCTCCGCTCCCTTCCCCGGCGGTTTTAACCACCACCCCCTCACTATTATCCACCGATCTTGCCCTTCCAGTTACGGGAGCTTTAACCATCTCTACCTTAAGGGAGTTGATTTCCTTCATTAACAGCCCTATCTTGCGGTCGAGTGCCGCAATCGCCCTTGCGGTGTCACCACCGTCATCGCCGCGCGCAGGCGATCCCGGTCCAATTTTCTGAGGGCCCACCTCCGCCGCGAATTGGCGTCGGGCCAGCACGTGAAGGGGGTTGGCTAGAACCACCATCTGGATGTAACGGTGGTCCGAGAGGGTTTCCCTCTCAGTCGCCACCCCCAACTGCGTATCAGGCGCGCGGCAGGGGGGCTGGCCCACGTGAGATCCACGATGAACTCCCCCTGCCGGCGTAGACATGTGCTCTCCCTACCTGTATTAATTAAGCACAGGTTCAGGCCTGACGCCCACTCCTCCAAGGCTACTCCTCTCTGATTGGTGCCGGGGGATCCCCAATATAGGTTCTTTGCATTAAAGTTCCCCAGCACCATAACTTTGCCATTGTGAGAGAGCTGTTGACGCACGCACTCACCGATGTCGTAGAGCACCCTCTCAAACTCGGCAAATACCCACCTTGGAGGAGCGTACACCCCCATCACGGAGATGGGCCCCCATCTCACACACACGAATCCCTCCCCGCACTCGACCTCCGAGCACGGGGGGGGGGGATTCGGGGAGGTCCCGCCATGTAATGGCGACGGAGCCGGCCTGTCCGCGGCCCAACAAGGGTGGTTTGCGGGGACACGGAACGGCTCCGCCACCACCCCCAATCCACACCCGCGCTCTGCCATTTCTTGCATGAACAAATCTTGGGCAGCGCGGGCATGGTTGAGGTTACCTTGAAGAACCCGTATAGCCATTAGTTAGTGGCTTCCACAGGGTCCTCCACTTGCATTTCCATGTCTTCTCCTGACGGGCCCTCACTCGTTTCCATGAGTTTTTGGGTCGTTTCTTCGGGGGACTCACTCCACCCTATGGAGTCCTCACCCGATGCCCATTCCTTCCTTTCTTCTTCTTTGGAGCTTACCTCGGGCTCCTTATTCCCTCCCGCTAGCTCCTCCGGTGCCTTGAGGATGACTCAGTGGTCAACCAAGGTTACTTCGCTCACTACTCTAACACCGGAGGAAACCGGCTTCTATTGGCCAACTTTCACGGTCGTCCCTGCGGCAGCCTCCCTGTTGCCCTTCTTCTCGGTCGGTTTAGGTTGAGAAGGGGCACTTCCACCTTTTTTCGTTGGTGCTGTACCACCACCATTACCTTTCTTTGATGGTGGATTGCCCGGCTTTTTACTCCTACAAGCAGGGCAGGCCTTACTGCCTACCCTGTGCTGATAGGAGCGCCCACATACGGCGTCCGCACATACGGCGTTACAGTCCCGCGCCTGGTGGCCGGCCACGCCGCACCGGTAACAACATACGGTGCGGTCAGTCGCGCTTTGGCACTTCGCCCTTGTGTGGCCGACCTCCAGGCAGCGGAAGCATTGTAGCGGGCGTCTATCGAGCACCTCTACTTTAGCTCGTGCCCAGCCCACGTCAATTCTGCTCTCGTTGCACAAATTGTTCACACCGACCAGGGGGCACCGAACAAACACTGTGTTCATGCCGTTCGGCGCCCTTCTGGGCGGGCCCACCTGAATATTGAAGGGGGGATTCCCCCCTTCTCTGCGATAGCCGACTTGATGTCCTCCACGCAGACCGAGTCGTCGAGCCTGCTTAGGCGAAGCTCCCCCATCATTTCGGGGCAAGCCACCTTGACGCCCTCTTTCCCACTGAGGGCTTCTCTCATTCTGCTCGCCAAGGCATCAGCCTTGGCAGAGCAGTCGGGGCCTGAAACTTCGAAGTTAAGTGCACCAGTTGCGGTGCGCCTAATGTTCAGCCCCTTATCTATCCCAAGATCTGAGAGCCTGCTGATGCCTTGGCGAGCAAGTCTTATTGCTTCCGCATAGCCCTCCTCCGGGCACGTGAGTGTCACGGCAGTTGTGCGTGGAATCCTCCTTTTCTTATTCTTGGGCTTTGATGCTCCGGCATCAGGGCCCTTGGGTTTGGCCTGTCCTTTGGCTGGGCCGCTGGGTGCTGCAGTCCCGGGCTTGGATGATGGTTTCCCATTCTTCTTCTTCTTGCCCCTTCTGGTCACGACGGCATAGGACTGTCCGTCCCGAGTATTCGTGGCAGGAGTGGCGAGAGTAGCCAGGGTCAATCTGGGAAAAGCTTCCCGCATCCCTACGTTGGCGCCTCTTCCGTCGCTCTTGGGAAGGGCATTGATCTTGCCTTTGCCTTTGTCGGCGTTCTTGACTCAACGCCCTTCTTCGTGGCTGCTCCAGCATTGGTTCCTTTTGTCGCAGCGGATTTCCCAGCTGGACCCGAACGTGCGGCATCCTTTCCCTTCTTGCCGGTATCCTTTGATTGTATCGGGGGACCACTCAACAAGTTTAGTCGCTGAACTAGTCCACCGAACATTTCCTCCAGCTTTTGGGATAAAGAGCGCAATATGCGATCTTCCATCCCATTATCCTGTTTAGGTTTGGCGCTCCCAGGTTGGATGTTTCTAGGAGGCACCTCGTCATCGATTTTCTTTGACTTTTCTTTAAGAATTGGTCTCCATGCAGCAGGCATACCGGTTGCTTGAATTTCCTGAAGGACTGCATCCCGCGTGCTCGCGATCTCTTCACCAGGAGTCTCGTCCCTCCCGTCGGCGTTCTCCTCCTCTGTCTCCATGTCTTCAGTAGTGGAGCTCTCGGTTAATCTCTTCCTCTTCGCTCTATTTTTCTTCACCGAAGGGCCGTCCTCTGCCGGGGGGAAGGCAGGTGTCGGAGAAAAAGCGGATTCATTATTCTGCAACTGTTGCAGCTGCTGTTGCATCTGCAATATTTGCGTCGGCTGTTCCTGCAGTTGCTGTTGCAAACGTGTGTTGCAATCCCGCATAGATCTCAAGCTTGTGATCTCAGCCTCTTGTGTAACGATGCGGCTCCTCAAATCCTCTATCTCGGCATCTCTGGCCGGGCCGTACAGCGGGTCTTTAATGCGCTGGATTAGTTGCCCGACCGCTGCCGAGATTGTGGCTACGGCATTAACAAGTTCGCCCCTAATCTGGCCTTGGAGATTCTTCGATTTCTCGGTGACTTTGTCGATGCTCCTGATCTTTTCGATGATTAGACCAAAGATCTCTTCCGTCGGAGCCATCCTTAGGCTTTCGGCCTCTTCGGCCTCCCTCCATTTACGCTTGGCTGATAGATTCGCAGGGATCGATGGGTCTGTTATCTGCCTGATCTCCCGTTTGTACCCCTCGAGTTCTAACTTAGCCAGTCTGACCTGTTTCTGCGCATACGCGCCAGTCGTAACGGGTCTCCCTCTTGTCTGGCCTTTCTTATCAAGAAGGATGTTGTCCTTGCCGGAGTCGTCCTCCCCATCATCGGCATCCTTATTGTCGTCTGCCCCGACGAAGATAACGTCGTCTTCGTCGCTGTCTCCCTCCTGCGTCTGGGTCTCGGGTATAAGACTTTTCGTCCTATCTTCGTTATCGTGCATGTCCGCGCGGTGTGTGGATTTTTTAGAGGCGTTGTTTGCCTCTGAGTCCGTGCTAGTATCGTCGGACGAGATCCTGTTCCTCCGCTGGTTCGGCCTTGATCTGTCCCTGCCAGGGGACAGCGCATCGCCGAGAGCGAATTTCAGTTCTCCTTTCCTCCTGTTTTTAGATCTGGATCTGTCGGCAAACTCCGGGCCCTTCAGTCTGGATCTGTCGACCGATTCTGTCCTCTCCCTCTCCTTTGATGTGGATGCTCCTTTCCCTCTTTGAGAGAGAGAGCTAGCCCTCCTTTCTTTCACGCACTTAGGAGCAGGGAAACTGTTCCTGCGTGCGTCCTTTTCCGCCAGGCTCCTGTCCAGGGAGCCCTTCCCTTGTTTTTGTTTTTAAGAGTAGTATCAGCCAGTTTTGTGTTTATCCCCGTACCCGCCGCGGCTCGGGTTTCCCCTATAAGCAGTGGGGAAACTGGAGTTCCAGCCCCTTACACGCCCACGGACAAAGCGGCTTCAAGGCCGCAAGGCCCGTGGATTTTCGGGGGTCCCCCGCCTCTGACCTCGGGGGCACCGCGATGGGCGCCGCCACGCGAGGGGCCCCACGGACGGTTGGGGCCAAGGGAGTCGCACCCCTCCCACGGCCTTACCCGCCGTGGCGACCAGCAATACCGTGTTGGGTCACCGGCCGAAGTGACCTCCGCACCGGCGACCCTTCTGCGACTCCGATGGCCGGGTTCGGGAGGGATGCGATCCCCAACCACCGGAGTCCCCGCGCGCCGCCGGTCTTTTACACCCGGCGGCATTACCCGCCGGCCCCGACCTCGGAATACGTCCGAGCGGCCCGGCGGGTCTCCCACTCAGGTCGCCTGGCCCCGACCTCGGAATACGTCCGAGCGGCCCAGGCGACCCTCCACACCCGGCGAACCGTGGGTCCACGAACCTGGCGTGCAATCACCGAGTGTGGGTCTCTCTTCCAGTTGGCCCGGCACCACGTACCGGGCCAGCCTAAAAAAGGGTTCCCCTCTCTCCCCCTGCCGGAGCACCGGGGTGCAATGGGAATAATGAGAGGGGGGTCTTCCCGTCCCCTCGGCGAGACGGCATCCCTGCCCACCTCGGGAACGGGGAGAACTAACCCTCCCCAAGCCCCAACCCCTTAGGGACACCCCCCACCCTGCCGGAGCACCGGCGTGCAATGGGTGAGAGGGCCCTATCCCCCCGAAACGAGTCCGAATCCCCCGACCGGCCGGAGCATCGGCGCCGGCGTGCAATGGTCGAGGGATTCGAGACCCACCCCGTGGTTTTTTATCGAGGTTTTCTTTTCTCTAGGCGGCGCGGCGGGAGGAGTAGAAACTCCCCCCTAACTGTCCCGGCCGACCGGGCGTTTGCGCTCGGGGTCGCCATCCCCTACCGGCCGTTGGAGATCGGGCGGCCAAAGCTGATCGATCTCCTAAGCAGGGCGGCCGGACCCCCGGTTTTCTGTCTGAGGTTTCCTTCCCATAGGACGGTCGGGAGAGCGAAAGCTACTACCCTCACGGCCCCGTCCAGGCCGGGCGGACTTATTATAGAGGCTGCCTATCTCGCGAGTCCTGACAAGGACTCCCCGGCTCAGGACAGTCACGAGGACTGCCCTGGGTTACGGTGCTGATGTGGTCAGGCACTCCGGGTTCGCAAAACCCGTACCAAATGATCCCCACCGGGCCCCAAAGGGCCCAGATGAGTTCCAAATGGCCCCTGGAGGGTCTCATGATACTCTAACTTAGACCGTAGAGGGATTTGGGAAGGAGTCTGAGCCCGGGGACAAGGGACTCCCATACAAAATTGTCTAAGAAAGGTCCCTTTTTTCAAAAAAAAATTTTTTTAGGGTAAATATTACTATTCGGGGAAAGAAGGAAGAGCCTTTGAGCACGCGCGAAGCGCGGGCAAAAAAGCTAGTGAGAAATATAATTAAATATATTTTTTAATAATACACAGTCTCAAAAAAGCGGTACATTAAAAATGTAGGAAAAATCTACCAAATTTTAAATGATTATAAATAATGGTAAATAATAAAGATAAAAATATGTATAAAAATGTAAAACGAAGCTTAAAATGTCTACATTAAGAATATTTGAATGGCAATAATGCTTAGCCATATTTTTCAAAATAGCGGATGACAAAGTGAGAAAATGCAAAATTGATGATCAAAGGTCCAAGTTTGGGACGGTGCACGGAGTGAATCAGGTATCGCAGCCCAGTGGGACAAAATGCACCTGAAAGTATAGAGCGTTATCTCGAAAATGCTTCTTTACCGAGCTCGATGCGATAATTATTCGCTGAGTTATGCAAATTTAAAGAAAAGACAGTTCTTTAATTCAATTTAGAATAACTCAGCGAATAATTATCGCATCGAGCTCGGTGAAGAAGCATTTTCAAGATAACACTATACTTTCAGGTGCATTTTGTCCCATTGGGCCGCGATACCTGATTCACGTCGTGCACCGTCACAAATTCGGATCTTTATTTATCAACTTTGCATGCTCTCCCTTTATCATTCGCCATTTTGAAAACATCATCGCGAACAATTTCGATTTAAATTTCAAAAAGTAGAGTTTCAAAGCTTTTAAATTGTTTTTGAAATTTTGTGCTAGGATATTTAGGTTCCGAGATATTCAATTTCGAATTTGCAACAAGGTCGATTCAGCAAGGCCTAAGGGGCTAGAAGGCCCTGCAGTTCGTTTGATTCTTTCATAATTTTAATAGCTGTGTTTATTATTCTCTATAATTTGCATAACCTGCACCATATTCTCTATTCAATAATTTGCATCATTTTGAAGGCCAGGAAAATGAAGGCAAAATTCAATTCAAGTTCTTCATTTTTCGCAATGAATATTACAAAATAAAGATAAATTGCGTTTTAAGGTACCACTGATATTAGCTCAAATTATGGATGTAAATGGGTTTTTAATCGATCTTTTATGGGGTTACAATTCTCATCCACCACTACCCTCATCTCCACACTTAACCTTATTAACCTTTTTGGACCAACGGCTTAACGTCTCTTCTGAAAGACGGACACTTTTCATCGCACAATAGTGAATTTCTCGCGCGAGGGGGGGGGCGCAGTTATCAGAATATTAAAATTTAATGTTTGTGTGCTCAAGTGGACTCGAACCTGGTTAGCCAGATTACGAATCTGGCGCTCTATCACTAGACCACACTGTCACCCCAAATTATGGTTGTAATTCTTCTAAAAATGAACCGCATTGAGCTTTACTGGTTGGAATTGCATCTTATTGTGTGTGTGTGTGTGTGTGTGTGTGTGTGTGTGTGTGTGTGTGTCATCCGCTATTATGCAAAAAAATGGCTAAGCATTATTGTCATTCAAATATTCTTAAAATAGGCATTTTAAGCTTAATTTTACATTTTTTTTTAATATTTTTATCTTTGTTATTTACCAAGTTATGATCATTTGAAATTTGGTTTATTTTTCCTACATTTTTAGTGTACCGCTTTTTTTTTAGACTGAGTGTATATCCATATTCGGTTCTATTTGATTATATGCTATATAAAATTAATTTATACTTTTAATACAATAAAAAAATTGGTGTATATGAATTTTGTCCATTAAGCTATATATAACTTTTATTACAGTTTTTATAAACTATATATCTAAGCAATACCTAGTCTAGGTAATTTACAGTATCTAGATTTACAAAATTTAGGCTTTATATTGCAATTAAGCCTAGTATATATAAGTCTTACGTAGTTTATATTTGCAACAGCTTCTATATTAATCACCAAATATAAGATTATTATTTTTATGATATATATAAGTTAGATTCTCATGTTTAGTTTTACTTCTTCATAATAGGCGTCTAATAAAGAAGCAGATTATCCCAATAAGTCGTGTGAGCTTCTTGGAGTTAAAAAATTACGATTGGAGTTGGCTGCGAAACATACAAGCATTATTCCTCCTGAAGATCCTATTCTTGTCGAAGTTAAAAAGTATTTACATATGTCAGAATCTATTATCGAAGATCCTTTACAATGGTGGAATAAAATGAAGTTGTCATTGCCGAATTTGTACAAATTGGTATGTTGCATTTATGCCATACCGATTGCAAGTTCAACATCTGAATGCGCGTTTTCTTCTGCAGTTTGTTTATCACAGCAAAACGTTCTTCGTTAAAACCATCAAAATCTAATAAAATATTATTTATTCACGATAATTTCAAATTAATAAAAGATATGTATTTAAAGTCAGTAAAATAAGTATTTTACATTAAGTATAAGTTATATTATTCATATTACGTGTACACACGCAAAGCTTTTTCTTCAAATAAACAATCACAACAATTCACTACCATTCACTATTGCGCTGTTTATAGAGCCTGTAAACACTAACGCTATTAATGCACTACCCCGGAAAGAAGAGCGTTGGTAGCGAGCAGTTATGACGTATAAAACTACCAGTAATGACGTCACGACAGCGTTTGGTAGCGCTATCATAAAGCTCCGCGAGCAGCCAGTAGCGCTAGGTAGCGCTAATAGCGTCTTCCCGAACGCACCCATAACACAGGCACACGAAAAAAAAGGTCTTGTCCACCAGACGAGACAAACATTTCTATACGTTTTTGGGGTCGCTGAATCCGAATCCGGGGTCGGTTTGACTCGGTCAGATCGCATTTCGTTCCTAACATCAAAAAAGTGATGAAAGTTGAAACATTCATTGAAATGCCCAGAAAGGAAAACGGTTATATGTTTTCAGAGCCGTTGAGTCCAAATTCGGGGTTAGTTTGACTCGGCCAGGCCGCATTACATTCCTAACCTCAAAAAAGTGATTAAGTAAGTAAGTAATAAGTAATAATTTTTTATTGCATTTCCCCGTAGGGTTTACAATCTTATCTCATTGGCGTTTTTTCAAGGACGTACCCAACCCTTTACAAACGTCTCAGTTCCCCCCTACTACCTGGCCATTTGCGACCTTACATTATTCTTTTACCCTTCTTTTAACCCTCCCCTCCTTTATCCCTCCCCCCCTCTTCCTTTGCCTCTCCGTTCGTCTCTTTTCGCAACCTCCGCCTCTGCTCCCTTCCGCCTCCTTCCTTCCTGCCTCGTCTCTTCCCTCCTGTCCATTGCATTGCACTGGGTCTATTGTCTTCGTCCGCGCCCATGAGGAGTTTCTCCTCCATCTCTCTCGTGATCTCCTCCTCCTCCGACATCTTCTCCCTCCTGCTCTCCTCCAATTTCCCTCCTAATCTCTCCTCTCTCACCACTCTCTCTCTCTTATCCTCGCCTCCACCGACTTGTCCTCATCTATTTTTACCCTTACCTTATTTCCTGCTTTCCTTCTTGCCTCCAGAACCCTCCGCTTCTCCTCCTCATTCCCCAGCCTAACCAACAGCGTTAACCAATCCCCCCTCAAACCTACCACCCTCACCTCCCTTACCTCCGCCTTCACCTTCAAGCCTTCCTCAAAGAGCTCCTTCACATTCTCCAGGTTCGATTCCTCTCCTACCCACCTCTCCTTCTCGATCCTTATTATAACGTTTCTCCTTCTCATTTTCTCCTCGCTTCTCTCTTCCTCTCCTGCCCACCATTTCCTCTTCCCCGTCTTACTCTTACTCTCCTCGCCCTCCTCTCTCTTCTTTTTTCCCCCGCCTTGCTCCATTCTTGCCACCTTTTCTTTCAATCTCTTTACCTCCTCCTTCAATTCCTCTATCTCCTCCTCCTTCCTTTTCCCGTCCTCTTTCATCTCCTTTAGCATCTTCTTCACTTTCTCCTCCACCACCTTTTCCACCACCTCCTTCTCAATTGTACATCTTTCTTCCATCCTGGCTTATCTATAACACGAATAGGTTAAAATAACAAGGTTTGTTATTTTAACTATAACAAACGCAATTAATTCCTCTCCTCTCCCTTCCTCTGCCCTCCTCTCACACCCTCCTCTCTCCCTCTGATTTATCGTGCTTACCTCTTTCTTTTCTACCTTCACTTTTTACCCTACCGGAACCAATCCTTCTATTCTCTCCGCTTGCTTTCCTCTGCCGTTCAATTCTTCTTACGACCTACCTGCTCTATTACCACCACGTGCGTTTCCTTCCTCTTCACTTCGATACATCTCTCCCCTCCTTCAATCTATCGATCTCCGTGCCTGTCCGTCGATACCGTTGCGAATCCGCCTTTCTCTTTATCTCTCTCCACTCAGGTCTACCAACCTTTGCCAGTCCCCTCCGTCGCTATTTCTGTATTACCTTATCCTCCTCGTCCGAGCTCCTCTTCGCCTCCATCTTCACCGCCGCCTCCACCTGCTCCTCTCAGCACCTCCTTCTGCACCAACCTTCCTTCACCTCCTTTCTTTTTCCTCCCGCCCTTTTACCTATATCTGTTCTCTGTCGACCCTAACCTCCTTCTTTGCTCCTCTTTTCTCCAGCCAAATTCTCCGGTCCTGCTCCACCTGCTTCCTCACCTCCATTTCCTCCACCTCCTTTCACTTTCTTCTCGCCCTCCGTTCCTCCTCCTCGATCCTTCCTCTTCCTATCACCCTTTTCCAGACCGTCCTTGTTGCATGTATGTTTCGACGGAAAAACTAAAAATTTTTTGTTACATATGTAGCAAAAAGCATCAGTGTCCTTGTTGCATGTATGTTTCGACGGAGAAACTAAAAATTTTTTGTTTGAAGGTGCCATGTGTGTTAAGAAAAACCCGCGCGTGAGAGATCCTGGTCCGACCGCAGGTAAGTCCACCGTCCCAGGGGTGATAACTCTCATACCTCCCTAGGCCTAAGTATGACAGCTTTCCGACACTGACAAGAACTATGTCAACTCGTCGTCGGACACACTACGGCTTCATCCTCACACTCTCACACCCACCTGCAAAGCAGCGCGCCTTCGCTGGCATCGTTACCTCAACAAATCTGAGAACGAATCATTCTACACATCCCCTTTCGGGGCAGTTGTCATCGTTACAGTATCTGTCAAGGCAGCAGGATTTTATGCTGATAGTTATGCTCAAAAAATGACTAATAAATTCTATGTACCCAACGCTGAATACAAAAAATTTATATCGGAAACAGTTTTCGGTTTTTTAAATCACTTTTTAAGGTTAGGAATGTAATGCGGCCTGGCCGAGTTAAACTAACCTCGAATTTGGACTCAGCGACCCTGAAAACATATAATCGCTTTCCTTTCTGGGCATTTCAATGAATGTTTCAACTTTCATCACTTTTTTGAGGTTAGGAACGAAATGCGATCTGACCGAGTCAAACCGACCCCGGATTCGGATTCAGCGACCCCAAAAACGTATAGAAATGTTTGTCTCGTCTGGTGGACAAGACCTTTTTTTTCGTGTGCCTGTGTAATGTATCAAAGTACATGCGTGGGCGGGGGGGGGGGGTGCTTCGTCCCCCCCCCCTGCACCTCTCCATGGTCGGTGTGAGTGAACCTAGAAGTGTGGGCGGGGGGCTTTGCCTCCCCCGCACCACCCCCCCATACACAGGTCGGTGTAGGTGAACTTTAAAGCGTCGCCCCCCCGCACCCCCCCCCCCTCCCTAGGGCACGCCTTCAGCGTGCTCGGGTATAAAATGTACCTCGCTTTAAGCGTGAGCGGGGGGGGGGCTTCGCTCCCCCTGCACCCCCCCCCCCCCATTGAACGTGAACCTCGCTTTAAAACTTCTAAAGCACATGCGTGGGGGATACATAAACTTTCGTATTTTATTTCCAAACGAGACCTGTCTGATCGGCACCGTGTCCGATCGAACTGTGTCCGATCGGGACCGTGTCCGATCGGGAATGCGTCCGTTCGGGACTGTGTCCGATCGGAAATGTATCCGATCGGGAATGTGTCCGATCGGGAAATATTGTCGTGTCCGATTTGTAATGTGCGCAATCGAGACAATCCCAAAGGGTGCCTCTCGAAGAAAAAAGTCTCAGAATTCGCATTTTTTCATTTAATTTTGTAACGGCCTGACTTTATCGAACGCGGGCTAGCTTGCGGGATCGGGAGTTCGATGAGAGGCCCAGAGACAGTAGTCAATTTAGTGCACACGTATTAGTTAATTTATTTACTTAGCTCGGGATCCAGGATTACACATTGATCATAGCGCAACGCGGTATATTACAAACGGCAGTGCAGGTGCACTTGCCAAATACCGCAACGCGGTACTGGGGTAACGGACGCTGAATTTACAAAGAATAACGCCACGCGGTATCGGTATACCGGACGCGGAGTTTACAGAGAATTACGCACCGCGGTATCGGTATATCGGACGCGGAGTTTACAGTATAACGGACGCGGATTTTACAGAGACTCACACAACGCGGTATATTACAAGCGGTAGTGCATGTGCACTCGGGCGGCCGGTATGACGAATGCGGGTTTTGACGCGGTATAGAGAGTAACGGTCGTGCATCGGCACTCAAGTATAATTGAGTATAACTACGAATTTAACAGGAACAGACGCGGGTTTTAGGGTAACGGGCGCTGAATTTACAAAGAATAACGCCACGCGGTATCGGTATATCGGACGCGGAGTTTACAGTATAACGGACGCGGGCTTTACAGAGACTCACACAACGCGGTATATTACAAGCGGTAGTGCATGTGCACTCGGGCGGCTGGTATGACGAATGCGGGTTTTATCTGGAGCATAACGATTCTAACGCGACGCGGTATGGTACAAACGAGTATGATGCTAAGGGTCGCGATCGGGGCGGGAGCGCGATATGTACAGCGGTGGAGTGTGGAGACCCGGGGTTACGGTTGCGAGAACCCTCGCTACGAGGACGAGCACGCTCGACCTCGCGGTGCCGTAGTCGTCGGGAATAAATGCAAAGGATGCTCGGAGACACTCTGAGAACTCTCAGTAGAGGCCCACACTCTGGACCTCGTTTTGCGCGTCGTCTTAGGACTTGGAAGGTAGGCTTCGCCAGGAGCAGCGGAATGCTGTAAGGTAGACGAAGTGCCGTCTCTTGCCGGAGGGCCGGCTTATATACCCCGGCGCGGCGGGTCTGCTGGGAGGAAGGCCGGTCGTCAGGCGCGTCGGGTGGGGACACGCGAACGCGCTGTCGCCTTCGGCGTGGCTCGGCCCTTTTCGGAGGCGGTCGTGGCCGCGCGACGAGAAGGCCCCGGTGCTGCGGATTATCCGCGCACACGGGGTCGGTGGAAGCGTTTAAAAAATGTGGGCGCACCGCGCCCTGTCCTCGCCCGACGGAGGATCGGTCGGGCGGCATCCGGCGGGTGGTAGCCGGGAACGATGCCTTACGTTAGGGGTGCATCGTTACCATTTTTTGCTCTATAAAGAGCAACCCTAAAAATTGGCCAAAATTAGCCTGTTTTCTGGACCTCTTCGACCCTGATTTACATCATATCTTTTCAAACAGATGAATACTTTTAATTACTTATTTGATTAATATCGTTGAAATAACAATGTTTTTATGTTGAATAAAAATATACTCCGGATAATTGACAAAAAATTCAATGTAATCGTTTTTTCTGTAGTTATAAGGTCACGACCAACGCAGAAGTTCCTGATGATGTTCATATGTACTACACCGTAAACCTGAAGGCAGTCATGGGTTTGTATTTATATAAGCTTGATTTGACTAATTATATTATCTAGTTGTATAATATCAATATGCCATTGAATTTATTTAGGGATGATTGATGCAGGTATTGGAAAACCCATCTCAACACAATTTTATCAACGTTGAATATACCAGCCTTGAACCCAACAGTAGTGAAAAGACATGAGAGAGTCGTGAGCCCTGCAATCGAGAGCGTAGCCAAAAACAGTTGCAGAGTTCTCCAATTACAGAAAAAGTTGACCTTGAGTGCTTTACAGGAAGATGATAAGTGAGTGCTTTAGCAGAAGTTTATAATTATCGAGCATATTATCAATCAAATTGAATCTGTATTTGTAACTTTATGAAACAAAAATAATAGTACAAGTTTTACAGACATAAGCTTATGTAGATATAAAAATAATTCAATATCGATTGTAAAATTTTTCTAGTTACTTCTGTAAAAGTTCTGCGTTATGTAATAATTTTACTCGTATGATTAAGATAGTGATAGAGGGAATCAGATTAGTTACAATAGTATGCCCTTATTTACACAAATGTATAAGTTTATAAGTATATATAAGTACCTACTCGATATACATCCTTTTTGTTGGAGTTGTAACAACTTCCGTATTTCAACCATTATATCACTATTGATGTATGGTTTTAACTTTGTGTACAATAATTTCAATATCTGTATGATTGAAATAGTGATTTTTACTATCAAAGTTATCGAGATTTTTTTAAGTGTCCGTAGTGATAGTGATAATTGTAAGGATTAGTACTAATGAGTCTATCTACATAGATGCATAAGTACATAGACATTTAAGTTCTTTTTACATTGTATCTTCAAATGTTACACCACCTCTTAATGTACAGTAATTATATGAGTATAAATAATGGTTTTGAAACTTGAATACCTAAAAAGTTATCCATCTTTTTTCTAACCGAATCTTTTTAATCAACGATACACACTTGCTAGACTAAACATTTCATTCCGTCCTATCTTTCCAAGACTGAAACTCTTTTACAAAGCCTTCTTTGAAGTGAAGCTGAATAAAAAGAGTAGAGCTGAGTCCAAAAAAGGTGAGTGATACTCACTCTCAGTGGACTCAGGTTATGTTGTGACCAAACATTGGGTCTGAGAATCGATAAATACTCACTGTAATTGATATAAATCGGTCGCCACTGTATTTAACGCATGAATACAGAACGTTAATGGCCAGCGTGCATCTTCCGAGACGTGGCTTCCTTCCTTCCTGTCCTGCTATCGTTCGTTGCTCACCTCGCTGCGTAATTTCGACAGAGTCTTTATACAATGCCGCGCACTTGATCAAGTTACACGAAACGATAATTCGAAGTAAAGGAAAGGATTTGTAAATGAACTTTGAGAATTGTATTGATTTAACAATAACAATAAAATATATTTATTGTACTCTTGCACAAGTACAGGAAGGCGAATAATGTGAATTCGGATGGTTAACGGCGTTGGCCGGGTAATTCCCGATATCACGCACAGCACGCGTTGATTAATCGCAACGAAAAGATTTTTGCAAGTATCCGCAATGTACGCGAAGTACAATCGGCTTATCTTCCGTTAGTCGATCTCGAGAAAATATTTTAAGTCCACACACGGATCGTCGAAAATATTCTAAGTCCGCACACGGTATATCTCGAAACACGAACTGCCGTATTCTCTAACTGTCGATCGTGAAAAGACCGTACTCTATGACTTGTCATTCGGGAAAGACGTTACTCTCCTCCGGTTGATCGGGAAAGACCTCGCTTGGTCTCTGGCGCTGGCTTATATACCCTCTCTGGCAGTTATACCCCACTCGGACTCGATCCACCAATCACGGGCTGACACACCCAGCACCACCCACTTCCCAACATGTAGCTGTCATTCTCTAAAGCTTTTAACGTACTTTTCTGCGTCACGAAACATCTATCAAAATGCCGACCCTTTGAAACTTGCCGACTCTAAATTGGCCTTCGAGACTTGCAACGACATGTTAGAAAGTTCACGTTATTTTCCCTGTAGAAAATATTAAGTGAATAAAATATAAACGTGATGAATCCCCTTTTACAATGTTGCACGCATACCCGCTCGCTATATGCAATATTAAATTTACACATTTATCACTCTTTTACAATAATTCGCGGTTTCCCTGCTCATTACATATATAATTAACTAATATCACATATACGATTGCATTTATCAATTAATCATACTAATTCACTCTTTTTATTTTCAGGTACGCATCCAGGATCTCCAGGACTCATCAGGTAGGTAATACGGTAAGTATAAATGATATAAATCAATAAAATAAGGTACCTCTCTCTCTCTCATTCCTCACTTTTAACTCTCTTTTTCAGATTTCCTCTGAAAAACATGAGTTTCGCAAATAAACGATCAATCAACGAAAAGATTATATAGGAGGACTCGCTAGGACCTCAGGAACACGAATCTATCGCGTTTGTTAAGAAAATGTTATAAATAAACAATTTTGTAAATCTTTGGAAAAATGCAATAAAAATTATATATCTGAGCTCCTTAGGCTCCACTGAACTCTAATCTATCGTCAAAACGTAAAATTTATCATCAATTAACAAAATTATTGAAATTTGCAAAAAGTTGAAAAAAGCATCTAAATTGAATAAAAATCATATATTTGGGCTTCTGTGACCCCACTGAACATTAATCCGTCGTTAAATTTTCACAAAATTGGTTAATTAACAAATTTTGCAAAAACTGTAAATATTGATAAATTTCAAGTTTTCTCTAGAGTCCCTCTAATAAGAGTCGCGACAACAGACTGTAACTTTTGATTGGTCCGCCATTTTTCGGCAGAAGTACGTGAAACAGAAAGAGAAAGAGATATAAGAGAAAAAGAGAGAGCAATATGAATGTATATCACTTGTATATCGCTTTCTCTTTCTCTCTTATTTTGCCGAAACTCAAGATGTCGCGACTCTTATTAGAGGGACTCTAGTTTTCTCGACGTAGCACACTTATATTAACGCTAATTAACATAACCCACACTCTGGATTCGCAAAAAACACTTTAATTAATAATTTGACACAAAATGGTCACTCATCGAAATAACGCAAAAATCATTATAAAAATTATATATTCGCTCTCTACGAGCCACTATAAACACGAATATAACGTTGAAATATCGAAAATGTTATTATTTATATCTTTTGTTAAAAAGTTTAAATAATGTAAAAAATCACACAAAAACTACGTTACGCGTTTCCTTACGTTCAATTGACAATTACCATGCACTCAGATCTTTAAAATATCACTTATTTAATAATTTCACCCTTAAGTGTTAAATATGGAAATAATGAGAATTTCATCGGAAAAATTACATGAGCATGTTCCCTAACACTAAATTAAGACATATAAATCACTCTCGCTCGATTTGCACACGATTTGCCCAACTAGGCTTAAATCTAAATAATTATAGAGAATCGCTGATTTTAACACAATAAAATAAATGTACGCCCTTTATAGGCTTCGAACAACACGAATATATTTATCAAACTCGATATTCAATGAAATTAAAAGAATTTATTAAAATATTAGGGGAATGGTCAGAATCGTAACCAACAATGACTGTCGTCACATCCACCGATTCATCATACCATTTATGACTCTACATCGATGCATAAAGGCACATATCTATTTCTTTAACTTTTAATCAAACTGTGACACTGTCGCATTTAATGATTTTAACCCTTTATGCACCGTAAAAGTGACTATGCACAAAATAAAAGAACTGAAATTTCCGGCACGGAAATAAAATAAAAAATTTTTATAAAATGTGTCTTCCCACATTACCGTTATACTAGATTAATAAACTTCCTTATTCTAACCGTCACCGTGTTAAAAATATTATATTTGTACGCTTCTAAATACTATGTGAATATTTATACCCATTTGGAAGGGTTCTCGATATAGATTATAAATCAACTTACGCGCTAAAAGACTACATTATTTCTGCGGTTATTCATATACCTATGCGACTCGCCTCGTCGCAGCCTCCTTCACGCGTCAAGTCGCTGACTTGCCTCCTGCATCGGCGGCTCATCTCCCTCATCATACGACGGCAAAGTGACGTCCAATTCGGTTTCGTCACTAGAATTAACCTCCTGTCGCTTTTCGACACCCTCTGGTATGGGCGTCGAGCTCCTCATCTTCACCTCAGCCTTGGTTTTTAGCGCCGGTGTGCCGGGCTGCTGCCTCTCGCCCCTGCTGTCCATGGCTGTCGAGGATGACGCCGATGAAGCCGATTTCGTTTTCGGAGTCGGTTTCAATGTTACACTAGAGACCTTCTAATCAGAGACTGGCCATAAGAGGGCCACTTTTCATTGGTCCGACATTTTTCGTCAAAAGCAGAGAAACAGAAAGAGAAAGGAATAGAAAAGAGATAAAGAAAGAGATAGAGAAAAAGAGACAGCGATAGTGAATGTACATCCTTCTCATTCGCTGGATTTGGACAAAACGTGGACGACACGCTCTTATGGTCAGTCTCTAATTAGAGGGTCTCTATGTTATACGGCATGAGGATTGTGAGCAGGGCCATAGGTTTTATTTACATGACTTTTTTGACTCGCATGTCTGTTGCATGTACTGTTTTAATCACACTTTTCTATGTTTAAATGCTTTAGAGAACAACTAATAGAACAATTCAATTTCTTTTTTTTACATAATTGTTAATTAATTTCATATCAATGCATAAAAACTTGAAAAATAACTTTTTAGTATTAAAATCTAGATTTTTCATTTCAGTTTTCACTCTTTCATAAACGTATATTTGTGTGTGATTTGAATAGCAGGAATGTAGATGATAAAGAAAACAGCTCCAACATAGCAAAAGAGACTCCAGAAAAGACAGGTAGCAAAACACCTCTAAAATTTTCATTCATGCTTACAATAGTCTATCAGGTAAGATAAATTATTAAATCCGTAGTCCAGCATGCGAAATGTATTTTTATTTTCCACTAAAATTTTAATGCATGAGTATTGTTCTGAATTTTGCAAAACATGTTCTGTTATACGAAAATATCAAAGATAATTTTCATTAAACGAAACAGTGAATGAATTTGCCGTCCACTGATATTCATGAACGATTGGAAAAATGTTTTTCTAAATACTGTTGCGCCTGTGTTGAGACACCCGTTGAACTTCGCTCACGAGAAGCCTGAACTTCGCTCATGAGTAGCTTCAAGCTGAAGCGCGTCCCTTGACAACGGGACACATAGATTTATTGATTAATCATCGCTTGTCAGATGGAACTGGAGATTCGAACCGTACGGTCCTGTTCTCGAATCCTCCTTTGTATTTTTCTAGTAAACCTGAGATTCTTTAAAGAAAGAGAGTGTTCCTTTTTTTACGCGAGTTCGGGAGTGCGCGGCGCGAACGCGAGTGACTGAGAGATCGCGGAGCGCAACATTTTGGGGGCTCGTCCGGGACCGGACGAGCGTTCTTAGAGATGAGCAGAGAGATGAGCGAGATGACTTCGTCAGCGGCCCCTTCAAGGAAGAGGACGCGGGACGAGACCCTGCCGCAGGCTACGACGCAAGCCGACCCTCTAAGCGGTTCTGCAGGAGATGCGTGCGATGCGCGAGGAGCAGGCTCAGAGGGAGGCGGTCTTTACGGCAGAGCTACAACGTCGGGACGAGGAGCTTCTGCTCCTCCGACAACAGCTAAGTCTCTCCAATAATAGAGCGACCGGGGATACAGGGACGCGTTTCGCGCTACCAGGGGCGAGTGATGTGCGCGCGGATCCTACGGCTTATGCCGCGAATTCGGGAGTGAGCGACGCGCGAGAGAGTACGGGGGCGCCGGGGGCGATTGCGGGCGTAAATGACGTGCGCGCAGAGCTTGGATATAAGCTTAAGCCCGACACGTTCGAAGGAACGGTTCCGCTGCGCGAATTCTTTGCTCAATTTGATTTAATCGCTCGCGCGAATGGTTGGAGTGACGCGTCGAACACAGTGGTCCTCGCTTCGAGCTTGAGAGGGGAAGCGCGTGTTATTCTTGAGACCGTACAAGACGCTGCAAATATGCAGTACGCGGAGTTAAAATCTAAGTTAGAATTACGTTTTGGGGAAGGATATCTGTCCCAAAATCATTATACACAGTTTACCAATTGGAAACAGAAGTTTGGAGAGGATCTGGCTACGCTCGGCTCTGAATTTGAAAGACTTTCGCGTCTCGCTTACCTTGAATCTCCCTACGAGGTTCGGGAAAAAATCGCGTGTGCGCAGTTTATTTCCGCGATTACGGATAATTTTATTAGACGAACTCTTCAGCTGGAAAGGATTACCTCGTTGAAGTTGGCCTTCGCCCCATAGAGAGGGCGAAGGCCGTTAAAATGTTACAAGGAGGTAATTTTGAAGAGAAAGAGGGGAGGAATAGAAGGGAATAAAGTTGTGTTAAAAAAAAAAACTTTTTTTTAGGTGTTCGAGTTTATGCGTATAATGTTTATTCTTTCACAGAAAGAAGTTGTCTGTGATTTTTTAGGGAGAGAGAAACACTGGGCAGAGCTTCTTCGGTGTCGTCGAGGCAGGGACCTGGGGAGCCTTAAGGGGCGTTGGGTCCACGGGAAGTTTCCACCCCTTGTCCGAAGATTTTCGGGAGAAGCGGGAAACTGAGGAGAAGGAAGACGATTTCAGCGAACGGAGCGTAAAGAAGAATGTGCTTTCTTCGGCGACGGACCCCTGCGAGGGAGAAGGTTGGGGGTTTGCCCTGGAGTCGGCTGGGGGGAGCTTGGAACCCGGTAGGACGGAGCCCGAGAAAACCTGCAGCAGCAGCTCAGGTAGGGGCAGGAAGCCGTTCTGAGTTCCGGGAGTTTCTTCCCGGAAAATCTGATTGGGAACCTGCCCTGGAGCCCACTAGGAAGAGGACTGAGTCTTGGACTTCCTGGTGTCCCTGTTCGAGCAGGTTGGGGACAGAGAGGAGTCGGTGCCCGGGAAAACCTGCAGCAACAGCTCAGGTAGGGGAAGCCGATCTGGTTCCCTGGAGTCTGCGAAGAAAATAAAAACTGCCCTTCCGGATCGGGACGACAATCTTGAAAAGGGAGAGCAGTGTTGCGCCCGTGCTGAGACACCCGTTGAACTTCGCTCACGAGAAGCCTGAACTTTGCTCATGAGTAGCTTCAAGCTGAAGCGTGTTCCTTGACAACGGGACACATAGATTTATTGATTAATCATCGCCTGTCAGATGGAACTGAAGATTCGAACCGTACGGTCCTGTTCTCGAACCCTCCTTTGTATTTCTCTAATAAACCTGAGATTCTTTAAAGAAAGAGTGTTCCTTTCTTTACGCGAGTCCGGCAGTGCGCGGCGCGAACGCGAGTGACTGAGAGATCGCAGAGCGCAATAATACTTTTCAAAAATACAGTATTGTTTTCTAGGGAAAAATATTAGGAAAAATGTAGATAACCATTCGGTGGTTAGTAAGCACCGTCTCACACACAATGATGACTTTAATTGGCGTCAACCGGATATTTTATATAAGGAGAAACAATTTAAGAAAAGAGAAATCTCGGAGATGTCCTTTATCAAAAAGTATGATTGTACAATTAGTCTCCAAAAAGACACGAAAATCTGCCAGCTATTTACAACCGTGTCACTTAGTCTGCATTTTTTGTTTTGGTTCTGTTTGTTTTTACATTTGAACACAGCTTGTCATTCGTTGATTGTAATTTCAGTACGACTTTGACTGTTATACGGTTCGATGTGTTTGTATATATGGCTTGCGACGTTTCTATTTTCATGCGACACTGTTTTTATATTTTGTCTCAAGACGCACACGATATGTAAGCCTTTTTAATTTTTTAATTTTTTTGATCTAATTAACTTAATTGATTTTATCTTTTTGACTATCGCGAGATTATTATTTTTGTAAACCGTTGACTTTTTTAGCTTTGTGTTTGCATGATGTAGTCAGGGCACGATGTCAGCGACGTAATTTATTTCTAGGTCATTCCATGATTATCGGCTACCATTGCAGTACGGACTAAGCAGTGTAGAAAGTGCCAATTTGGGCACTCCAAGACAGATCACGACTGTAGACGGAATTATAATGGAAGTGCGAAAAGCATGGAGCCAGATATGGCAGTGGAACTTTTTACAAAAAATGAATTAGTTGAAGAGACTGGAGTGTACACTTCAGTTATCATCGGTGATGATGACTTCAGCACACAGTAGCTGGTGTTAGTAGGAATGCTACTCACGAGATTGAAAAGTGGTCAGATTTCAATCACACACTGAAATCGCTTATCTCGGCATTGTATTCTATGAAATTGTCACCAAAACTCATTGAATATTTTTCACGACGTTTCTCGAGTGCGGTCAAACAGAATAAAAGCAATACCAAGAAAGTGAGAGCTGCATTGGAGGCAATAGTTCCTCACGCGTTCGGGAATCATCAAATATATGGTGATTGGTGCAAATCGCATGTGAATAATAAGTATGAGCACAATAATCTGTCGCATGGAAAACCACTTGCAGATGAGGAGTTGCGTGAGAAACTACACGCTCTTTTATCGCGATTTGCAAGAAACGCGGAAAAAATCACTCCATGTAGTTGCACACAAGCGAATGAATCATTAAATAATGTCGTAGCGAGCAAAACTCCAAAGGCTCGTCATTATTCTGCATCGGAATCTCTTCATTACCGCGTAGCTGCTTCAGTATGCCAGAAGAATGGTGGTTATATAACAAAAGTGTACAACAAGCTCCTGCTTTCTCCTAGCAGTGCTCGCACATTAGCATATCGGCTACAAAAAGATAAGAAAAGGGAGATCAAGGCCAAGCTCTCCAAAACTAAAGAGATAAAAAAAAGAAGACTTTATGCAAAGAAACAACGATCTCTCGCCACTGCATCAAAACAGCGGCAAGAGGGATTGACTTATGAATCTGGAGCATTATGTTACAACGTTTCAGATTTACTTGAGAATACTCCACGTGCAACGAACAATCCCAACAATTTTGAAGATGACAATTACAGAATAGTTTACTTTGACCTAGAAACTACAGGTCTTAAAAGTACTGACCAGATTTGTCAAGTGATTAAAAAAAATACAGTTGAGATAGATTTTTGTACAAAAATTGAGAGACCTTTTTTTGGATAGTAGCATATGAGGGAGTATCAACATTCAACCTACATAACTCCATCCATACCCATCTCGAGGTCAGCATCCGCAATAACCGGAATGTAAATCACCGATGGGGATATGTATTGTTGGCGAATGTCTGTCGCCGGGCGTAACTCCGGTTCGCCAATTAGCGGAATATGCCGGGTCGACCCCGACAGGGATCGGGAGTGCGGAAATGAGCGGACACTTTGTTTCACCACAATTATGCACAGCACTCGTTTATTATATAAAGACAATTGTGCCGAATGACCTTTACAGATGAGGCGCGGCGGTTATACACGACGTGCACGTGATTTCGGCGTGCGAATAATCACGTCGATGTGTGAGCGCACTTGGGGCGCGAGTAACGTAACGCTGAGACGCGCACTTATGTTTTAATTAATGTTCACCACTCGCGTGCAGCGAGGGTGACGCTGCAGACACTCGGAGGCGTAAATGTTCGTCGCCGCACTGTGAGCGCGGGAGCGAGTGCACGAATGGCGCGGTTGCGAGTGCCTGTGAGACACGATTCGCGATGCACTGATAGCACGACAAAACTGACTGACTTTACGGATACACGACGGCGAGGTTCGACCGCGTGAACCGGAGTATAATTGCGCGAGACGGGTGCAAGTCGGCTGGAGTGCCGTTTGAACCGCCTTACAACTTGCTACTGATGGGACCGGAGCTCTCGCGGGCCCGTTTCCGGAGCTTTCAGTGACGCGACAATGATTGACCAATAAGCGCGTTTCGCAGGATCACGGGATCTCGGCGTGTCCGGATCGATAGCGCGACGCGAGAGTCAGGGCTGATGAGGGGTGCGGCGCGAAATCGCCTCGTTCAGGGGGTGGCTCAGGGATGGCGTTAGCGGTCTCGATCGCGGTGATCGATCGCGACGATTGACAATCCCGAACATGTATATATACGAAGATTTGGTACAGACAATACCCGTACGAGCTGCTCTGGACGGATTTTTGAAATATCTTGAGGAGATAAGCGGCAAAGAAAATAAGGCCTGCCAGATAATTCTTTTAGCCCATAATAGCTTCAAGTGAGAAAATGTTTTTTTTTTAACCGGTCAAGTAACTGTAACATTTGCTTTTAAAATTCTTAGATTTCTGACTAATTATTCAACTGTTTGGGATGCTTGAATTACGTAGAAGCCATTCAGCAAGTGATAAGGCTGATAAATAAATAATAAATTACTTATGCATTATTGCAAACTTTATTATCTATGACAGAGCTGATTACTGTTGTTTGCTTTATTGGTAGATTTAAGAATGGAGGTAGCGCGCCGCGGCCGCCTCAAGCGTCAGCTTGTGGCGGTCCAGCGACTGATAGCTGGTACAGCCGCCCGCACCTACGGAACCGTCTCCCATACGGCGGCAACGGCCCTCGCGGGGATCCCCCCCCCCCCCATTGACCTGATCGCCCTGTCCCAAGCAGACATGTACCGGCGAGTCAGAGCGATACGAACGGGGGGAACGTGGAGCTTATCCCACGACAGAGGGCCGCGCTGAAGCAGCAGGCCAAAGAGGCCCTCCTCCGCGGCTGGGAGGAATACTTAGATAACCCCCTGCTGCTGTCAGGGGGGAGGGTCCGAGAGGCCATTCGGCCCGTCCTGAGAGAGTGGGCGAGCCGAAAGGGACACGGAATAAGTTTCCATGCGGCGCAGGTGCTCATCGGGCATGGTTGCTTCGATGCGTACCTGTGCCGCATCGGAAAGGAGCGCACCACAGGGTGCTACAACTGCTCGGAGGAGGTGGACACGGCGCAACATACGCTGGAGTTCTGTCCCGCGTGGGAAAAGCTGCGCCGTGTCCTCCGGACAAAGGTTGGGCAGAATCTCTCCCTTCCGGCGATCGTCGTCGCAGCGGTTGGGCCAGAAGGGGAAGATAAATGGAAGACGTTTGTCTCCTTCTGCGGCAGTGTAATGTCGCGGAAGGAGGCGAGCGAGAGGATCAGGATGGGGGAAGTACGCCCCCTCCAACCGACAGGGAAGAAGAGGAGGAAGAAGAATGGGCACCGAAGCGACCACCAAGAGTGTCGCCGCCACCAGAAGAGTGGCGGCGACGGTTACGGCTTCGCAACGGTGCCCCGGATACGGCCCACGTAGGGCGTAATAGGACAACGGCGCGGGGGCGGGGACGTCACCTCCCGACGGGGATGTCATCCTCCCCTACCCTCGCGTCGGTTCCTCCTCCACCTCCAAGGGGGGGGAGGAAGCGTCACTGTTAGAAGGGGAATGGGGGGCGGCGGCACGGGGACAAGCCCTCCTAGGGGCCCATCCCCCCTGCCGTCGAATCCTTTCTGTGCCGAGCAGGTCAGTAGAGGATGCGGGCCGGGAGGGGCTCGGCTGGACTCCCCACGGGGTGTCCGTCACAAGTGCTCCTCCCGGTCCGCGATGGGTGGGCGGCGGGGTCCCGGGGGTGGTAACACTCTCGGGTCCCGGCCCCGCCTCTACCCTCTTAGGAGGGCGCGAGTGGGGGAAGGAACTCATCGGTAGCGATGGTCACTCCTTCCCTCACTCGTCCGGGGGCGGGCGCACGGCCGGGGGTTGCCGTGCGCCCGTGCGAAAGCAACCCCGGAGAGGGGGTGGCGGATTGGTTTAGTGTCACCAACCCGCCACAAATTAGATTTAGCCTGTCAAGGGCACGGCGTGGGGAGGCTCATGGACGTGATCAGTGTGTTTCCCGGGGCCTCCCCACATAGCGCCGCGAGGAACACTCGGGGGGGTTTTAGTTGGTTGGAGTCCAACATAACTGCCCGCCCCTCCCTCGGGGGCGGAGGTATCCGTGCGGATTTCCCCCTCGTAATGGAAAAAAAAAAAGATTTGAGAGTAAGCTTTCTTGGTGCAAGAATACATTATAT
Source organism: Temnothorax rugatulus (assembly GCA_035220575.1). Lineage (NCBI taxonomy): Eukaryota > Metazoa > Arthropoda > Insecta > Hymenoptera > Formicidae > Temnothorax > Temnothorax rugatulus. The sequence goes on from JASTWL010001036.1 coordinate 42,988, forward strand.
TTGAAACATTTTTTCGTCGAATATCGTTATTGTAATGTGTATAATGAGTGAAAAATACAAAGTGTAGCGCAGCGACATAGATATATAGTGATTTTTTGCTCATTTCTCAAAGATTCAATTTTATAAAATAATTTTATTGTAAGTGAATGAATTTTGAATAAAATTGTCTACAATCTTTATTTATAGAAAAACGTAAATGTCAAAGAAATAATAACAAGGCTGGGGGTATTTTAAAAATTATTACATTTTTAGAAAACCTAAATATATATTATATACATATATACAATTATAAAGCATATAGAAAACTATAAAAATTTTACTTACAACATTTTTTATATATCTTATTGTTTCGACAATAATTACTTACGCACATATAGTACGGATGAGCATGGATAGCGTATATACGGAGGCGTTTGTAATTAATTCTTGAAAATGGTTTATCGTAACATAACTTAATCATATATGGTTGAATTCGTAAAAACATAACCTTCTATTTGGTGATAAACAATTTTTAAAATTTTGAAAAAAATGTATTGGTGGCGGGGGTATATTTAAAAATAAAAGAAATAAAAAAATTATTTTGTCATTATTTCAAAGTACTTTTGAAGCCATTTAATTTCCATTTTGGAAAAGTTTTCTATCTCTTATGGTTTCGGAGATATTCGGCCTGAAAGAGAAAAACCGATTTTTTCGAAGGGGTGTTTCACCCCCTAAAGATGAATTAGGGCCCCTATAAAAAAATACGTGTCTGTTGGATTTTTGTGTTTAACAACATACTTAAAGGAAATTCAAATCGGAGCCGGACAGTTGTGGTAGTTCCCTTGTTAGTACATGCGTGGGCGGGGGGGGCTTCGCCCCCCCCTGCACCCCCCCCCCATTGTGTGAGTGAACCTAGGGAGTGTGGGCCCCCCCGGGATCCCGCCCCCCGCACCCCCCCATTGTGTGAGTAAACCTAGGGGTGTGGGCGGGGGGGCTCGCACCTTGTGCGCTATCGGGAAAGAAACGTGCGTGCGCTATCGGGAAATAAACGTGTCATTTCTCTTTAGCACACGTCCCTTTAGCGCATCTCGTGCGCTATCGGGAAAGAAACGTGCGTGCGCTATCGGGCTGTGCGCTATCGGGCAAATGTGCATATTAGTTGGTGCGCTATCGGGATAATGCGCCATTTATTTGGTGTGCTATCGGGACGTGTGCTATCGGGACGTGTGCTAAAGGGACGTGTGCTATCGGGCTGTGCGCTATCGCACCGTGCGCTATCGGGCTGTGCGCTATCGGGCAAATGTGCATATTAGTTGGTGCGCTATCGGGATAATGCGCCATTTATTTGGTGTGCATTCGGGACGTGTGCTATCGGGACGTGTGCTATCGGGACGTGTGCTATCGGGACGTGTGCTAAAGGGACGTGTGCTATCGGGCTGTGCGCTAACGGGACCCTCCCGTTCCCCAGGAGTCCGCTGCGGGAACAAAGCGTGATTCCGAGGAGAGCCGACCGCGGCGAAGCGTCACAGAGGGTCGGCGTCAACGGCGGACGCGGTGCGATGCACCCGGACATCCTCCACAGGGAGGTCATCCGGGGACGTTAACTATAACATATTTTGAGGCGTGCGCACAGGTCGGCGACCGATTATTCGAAAAGGTGAAAACCTGGTGAAGCGGCACCAGTAGGGCGAACCTTCCGAAACGCGAAAACCATGGAAATTCCCCGGGGAACGGTCTAGAACGTTCGCACGGGGATATCACGTGTTCGGCACGAGAGAAAGCCGGCACGAACAGGCACCGCGGCGTAGTAGGACCGCGGGGTGGGGGTAACGCGCGATGGTGGGGAGCCAACGGGAGACCCGCCGCTCGATGCAGTCTGTCGTGGATCGTCCGAGAGGTATGAAGTCGCGCGTATATAACTCGTCGTCGTGCGCGCAAAGTCCCGCGATATAATTCGAGCGCGTTTGACGATCTCCGGTCATCCGAAACCAACGGCAACGCCCGCGGAAACGCGTGATTGTCTCGTGCGTGACAACGAGGAGGTACTGTGTTCCCCGTAAATGTCTCTTGTGCGCCGTTAGGCGTAAGGGCGTCTGTGCTCAGCGAAATTGTGTTGTGCGACTCGCGTCCGATAAAATTGTGGCAATATTATTGCGTATGATCGTTAAACAAGAGCGTAGCGATCGACTGTGCTGTGAATTATAATAAAATAATCGTAATTCTGACCTTGCGCGTACCACCACCTACGTCGACCAAGTGCGTCATAGAAATCGTAAACGGAGAATAAAGTTAAACAAATAACCACGCATGATTGTTAACAGGAAGGCAACTAAACGCCATTATAGTGAATTATTCGAAAATTAATAAAATTACGGAAGATAGTTTACCACCATCACCGGCGATACCGTGGTCCGCCATTTTGTGAACGACGGCCATTACCGAGCGAATAACTGCGTATGATTGTTCACCTAGAAGCAATTAACAAGCACCGCGGATAATTATTCGAATTTTAGTGATTTTACAACTTTTCACTTACCACCGTCATCGGCGATGAGCGGGATCCGTTAGCGCACGGTGCGATAGCCCACAGCCCGATAGCACACGTCAAAATTAAAATAATTCCCGATAGCCCACATCCCTTTAGCACACATCCCGATAGCACACCAGTTAAATCACACACTATCCCGATAGCGCACCAAGTAATATGCACATTTGCCCGATAGCACACAAGAAAATGAAACATAGTCCCGATAGCGCACAAAATGTTGGAAGCATTATCCCGATAGCGCACGAGGTGTGCTAAAGGGACGTGTGCTAAAGAAAAAAGACGCGTTTCTTTCCCGATAGCGCACGAGGTGCGCTAAAGGGACGTGTGCTAACGAGAAGAAAAACGTTCATTTCCCGATAACGCACGAGGTGCGCTACAGGGACGTGTGCTAAAGAGAAATGACACGTTTATTTCCCGATAGCGCACGCACGTTTCTTTCCCGATAGCGCACGAGGTGCGCTAAAGGGACGTGTGCTAAAGAGAAAAAAATGTTTATTTCCCGATAGCGCACGAGGTGCGCTAAAGGGACGTGTGCTAACGAGAAGAAAAACGTTCATTTCCCGATAACGCACGAGGTACGCTACAGGGACGTGTGCTAAAGAGAAATGACACGTTTATTTCCCGATAGCGCACGAGGTGCGCTAAAGGGACGTGTGCTAAAGAGAAAAGATGCGTTTCTTTCCCGATAGCGCAAGTATATGCGTGGGCGGGAAAGGCTTCGCCCCCCCTGCCCCCCCCCCCCATTGTGTGAGTAAACCTAGGGGTGTGGGCGGGGGGGCTCGCACCTCGTGCGCTATCGGAAAAGAAACGTGCGTGCGCTATCGGGAAATAAACGTGTCATTTCTCTTTAGCACACGTCCCTGTAGCGTACCTCGTGCGTTATCGGGAAATGAACGTTTTTCTTCTCGTTAGCACACGTCCCTTTAGCGCACCTCGTGCGCTATCGGGAAATAAACGTTTTTTTCTCTTTAACACACGTCCCTTTAGCGCACCTCGTGCGCTATCGGGAAAGAAACGTGCGTGCGCTATCGGGATAATGCTTCCAACATTTCGTGCGCTATCGGTACTATGTTTCATTTTCTTGTGTGCTATCGGGCAAATGTGCATATTAGTTGGTGCGCTATCGGGATAGTGCGCCATTTATTTGGTGTGCTATCGGGACGTGTGCTAAAGGGATGTGGGCTATCGGGAATTATTTTAAATTCGACGTGTGCTATCGGGCTGTGCGCTATCGCACCGTGCGCTAACGGGACCCTCCCATTAACAGTCACTACGGGAAATTATTCGAGAATTTACGATTTTGTGGATTTTCACTAACCAACTCCGACGGTGATACTCGGCGTACACCAACTTGCGTACAGCGAACAGATGTGAACTGAAATCATCAAATGGTTGATAATTACGAATAAATAATTCTGCATTGATATAAATTATTCACGAATCTCTCAATTTACTTACCTTTTACTTACCTGTCCATCGATGATGATCCAGCGAAGTCCCTCGATGACCCTGGTAGGCGAAATGAAGCGATGATCCGGGAGTGAGCGACGGCGATGATCCAGCAGCGACGGAAACCTGAAAATAAAGGAGAATTAGTAAAATTTGATACCTTCGGAGAATAGATACTTACCTTCTCGGTTATCATAGGTCAAACCGAGTGGCGACCGTGAAAGGGAAATTTATCCTAGAAATTACACCTCCTAAGCCTGGTGTCCGGTTACAACCGTTCGCTGACTTCGCTAATTCCCCTCCTTCTCTCTGTTTCGGGTTCTCTCTCTCTCTCTCGCTTTCGACACCCGTTGGATGGGTCACCGTGGGACTTCTCGCCGCTGGACGGACCGTCGTCGGGGACTTCCGCTGTGCACCGCTAAATTCTACGCCCCTGCTGGACCTCGTCGCTGGACTGCCGCTTCTGGATCGCTGGATCGTCGTTGGAGATGTTTCGGAACGCCGACAGGTAAGTATTAACGAAGGAATCAGGTAAGTATTTCACGCGTTTAGGTAAGTGTCTAAATAATCGAAACTCTATTATTTTATAACAGGTAGAATAATCATTTATTCCTCTGTTTCAGTTTTACAAAAGGGTTTCCCCCACTCGGATTTCTCGCCGCGCGTACGGATGATTAATTGCTTTCTTCTCCTACTTTACAACGTTCGACTACGATACGTTTCGCGTAATGGGTACAGTGACGCGTTTGTACAAACGTATTGGCGATCTTTCGCGTCGCGCGCGGGATCGTTCACCGGTATCGCTAAGTGTTTCCCGAATCGCTCGAAATATTCTATGTTCTAGCTCGAATACGAAGATTCCTCAATGTCGAGGAGCGCCTTGCTATACGATCGTTCCGTACCGCGATCAACCGGAGACTCCACGAGTCCGTGCTCCGGCTGCTACGCCCCGCCGTGGCCGCTACGCCCCACTCCGACCGCAGTCACGCAATTGCGTCAGCCGGTCGAACATTCTACGCGTGATCGCGTCGTGCTTGGCCTTGCGTCGCTCGGCCCGAACAATGGCCCATTGTTCTCGCTTGCCGTCACGTAAACACGCTACCGCATTCCGCGCTTTCACATTTCACCTTGCCCGCGATATTATTTATTCGACGTGCCTTTACCAATGATGAAATATAATTTCACAATAATTCTCTTCGTCTATTACATTACGCTGCACGTTCGAACGCTCCTCACGGCCAAAGCGAGATGCTTACAGTATTGTCGCTTACACGTGACGATTACCGTCACGCGCTCCGCACGCTGGATCTTTCCCGGTCTCGGCCCGCCTCCGGTTTCCTATCTCGCGAACCGTTTGACGGATCGCCTTCCCCGTGTACAGTGGGTCTTTCGCGACCCTTCTCGCGTCGCTCGCCAAGTTATCGACCGCGTCGACTTCGGGCTTCCTAACTCTCACGCCGCATGTCGCCCGGCCTCGCCGCTTGGTGGGTGACCTCCCCCGCGTCTCTCTAGTCCGCCCCTATCGCGATTTTGCGATCGGTCCGCGAGTTCGCTTTTTCGCGATCCCGCGCGTCATCGTGGCTTGGCAGGTGGCCTTCCCCACGCGTCCTCAATCCGCACCTACGATGGTTTCGCGTTCGCGCCCCGGGTTCGCGTTTTCGCGATCCCCGACTCGGACATTGACGCGGACCTATCAGGCGTCTCCGTCGGGTCGTCCTCGACACGCCCATGTCAAAAAATCTCGTGGCTTACCCCGGGTTCGCGATATCGCGACCCGGTGGTCGGACCACGTCGCGCATCCTATGGCGGTCTGCCCGAGGGTGCCCTTGACACGCCGCTATCACAATTTCTCGGGGATGTGCCCCGGCTTTCGATCTTCGGACCTGGTGCTCGGCCGTCAACGCGGACCTGCCTATTGTGTTCTCGGCCTGTCCCTCGACTCGCCCGTATCACGATTTCTCGGGTCCTTCCGTGCGCTCGCGTTATCGGCACCCGGTGCTCGGATCGCGCCCGGACCTGTCTCGTGACCTTCCTCGCGTCACGCTCGACACGCCTATGTTGTTGTGAGCGCACAACGATATAGGTAATTCGACCCTAGCGACAGAAGTCGAATATGACTTCCGCCGAAACTCCTGACGATTGCATCGGACGAGCGATCATCCGATGCAAGTCGATACCGGAAACCGAAGCGCGGATTCCGGGGCGACCGAAACCGCTGACGCGAAGGCCAGTGCGAGGCGTTGGCAACGAGAATTCCGCGCTAACTCGGAAGTCCCGAGTTAGCAACTGGACTCGGTCGCAAGACTATAAAAGACCGCCGAATCGGCATGCCAGGCAGTCGGTCGAAGAACAGCTAGCAGTCGCGTCGAAACACCTACGATTTCCTGAAAACGAACCGCAAGGCGGGAACTCGAGAAGAAGAGACACCTTGTGTAGATCAAGCCCATTTATCAAATACAGACATTAATTGGAAATCACACGTGTTGATTCATTCCTTGCACGCTCGCAAACGGAACTCGATACCCTTAGCCGATCAGCGGCTAACAATTTGGTGGCAGCGGTGGGATCCGTTTCAGCCATCTTGCGAGGAAGGACCAGCCCACATCATCATCTCACGTCTGAAACAAACCAAGTTCAATTAATAAGGGAGGCAACACATCCCGGACGGGAAAAGTCAGCTAAGACACAAGCGAAAAGACGGTAGCAGCCGCGAGTGCAGAAGTGACACCCGAGACGGCCACGACCTACCGCACGGCATCACCGGCCCGAGCGACGACGCAGGGACACGGCGAAGCGGCGTAGCAGCGCGGCAGGGACGCAGCGACGACAGGGACGCAGCGACAACAGGGACGCAGCCAAGCAGCAAAGCGGCCCGACGACCAGGCGATGCAAACGGACAGCAACATGCGATTCGCGGCAATATTGTAAGTGCGAAAATTATTATACCCGCGAGCGCTAAGTAGATGTCGGACGATCCGAACCGACAGTCGCCCGTCCGACAAGCGTCATTTGTCCATAGTGAGTCCGCGCAACGCGCCTCGCGTAATCTAGCTAACCCGGTGAGTGCGACGCGATCCGAAAGCGAAGGGTTAAACCGGCCCGCTGAAAGCGAAGGGGTAAACCGGCCCGCTGAAAGCGAAGGGTTAGACCGGCCCGCTGAACAAGACGGATTAGATCAAGTTCGACAAAATTTAGAGTCACGTCTTGCCGAGGAAGAGACGCCCGTACTATCTCCGAACGTAGTCATAGAACGCGAGTTTCCGTTCGACGAAATAGACGTAAGCGTAACAGGCGAACGCGAACACCGCGATAATAATTCAGAGCGACCGACTCCGACTGACTCACTGACAGACGTCTCCGTCGTTACGTCAAGCCACGTGTCACAACGAGGAGAATTTTCCCTCACATCATACGACACCGACGCATTTGATCCTAACGAAGAGGACTATACGCCTAAAGCTCTCAAAATGAGTCAGACGAGAAACGCGATTTCAAACCAAGAGAACCGCGAGGAAAATACGGACCCATCTAGAGTGTCCGAGCAAGCCGCCACCGAAACGGCGCAAAATGGGCCGCCCGCCAGGCAACCTCGGGCCTCAGAGCCGACGCGATCCGAGTTGAGAGCCCCGGACGCCGTAATCACCGATTTGATTAACCTAATGCGCGACATGCAAGAACGCATGGACCGCGTCGAGGCTGCGGAATTCGACCGATCAGCCGAACTCCTTCGCGCTTTTCGCGAATTACGGAACCGCGTGGGCCGGATGGAATCCGCCACATACGATTCCGACACGCGAGACCGCCGCGTGCACAGCCAGGGCCCGCTGGATATCACATACGGACGAACGCGTAGCGACGTCCGGAACCAACCGGGTCTAGTTACCGGGTACCTCAGCCTTAAGGAGGCACGAGCAATGATACCCGAGATCAATGGAGATTCGCGAGAACGCGTCCGAGAGTTTATAAACGCTAGCACGTACGCTATGAAAAATATTCAGCCGACCGACGAGTCGATGCTACTAGAAGCCATTCTTTGCACGAAATTTAAAGGGAAGGCTATGACAGACTTCGATACGCGCGATATCCGCGATTTTGATCAATTAAAGCGCGAACTCGAGACGGAGTATTTAGGGAAACGCTGCACGACGCACTTGCAGCTGGAATTTAATTCCTTGGCGCAAAAGCCCGGTGAAAGCGCGCAAGACTTCGGTAGGCGCGTCGAGAAACTAGCCCGCGAATTGTATGAAGCGATGGAAGAGGGTAAAGGCCACACGCAGGAACAGCAGAAGGCCATCCTCGAAAACATTAAGACTCAAGCGCTGCATAACTTCCAGATAGGATTGCATGACGATATAAAATTATTAGTAAGAGCGCAGCGATACGCAAGTCTGCAAGAGGCGATAACCGGCGCCAGCGCGGAAGAAAAGGTTAGAGGCCCCTCCCCGCGGAGCGCACAGGCAACAGCGAAAACTAAATACCCCGCCGCGAATACGCGAAGCGCGGGAAATACCGCAGGACAATGTCACAAGTGCGGAAAGAACGGTCATTACGCGCGAGATTGCCGTACGAGCCGACAAGCAAACAGATACGCGTTGCCGAAACCCGAGAAGCCTAGCGGCATTAACACGATAACGTGTTCACACTGTAAAAAACCAGGGCATAAGCGCGACGAGTGCTGGTCGTTAAACGGTCGACCAAAACCTGAGCGACAGCACCGAACGAAAACGGAAGCAGTTAAGAAAACGCCCGTGAGTACTGTCAGAAAGACAAGGGCACGAGACTCTAGCGAAGAAACATCCTCTCGCAGTAGCAGCGAGGAGAATGAGAGGCCTAAGAAGAGTAAGGCACGCGCCGCCGAGACATATCGTGTTGCACAGATAAGCAAAAAGCACGAGGAAGGCCCGCTAGACTTAGTGACGCTGCCCGTACAGGAGGCAGAAAAAGGAGAAATGAACCTGCTATTAGATTCAGGCGCGACGCTCACATTAATAAAAGTAGGAAATTTGAAAGCGAAAGCGATGGTAAAGGAAGAACGGTTAGCGCTAGTCGGCGTAACCGGACACCAGATTCACACGATAGGAAAGATAAAAGCCACTGTGGATCTCGGAGATAAAAAAATACGCCACACGATGTACGTGGTGAAAGACAATTTTCCCATTGAGTACGAAGGCATTTTAGGAAACGACTTCCTCTCGAAACACAAAGCGGATATTTCAAATTCAAAAAAGCGATTAAAAATCGGCTCAGCTTCCTTTAAGCTCCGACCTTTTCGCAAGGTAAAACTTCCGCCACATAGCGAAACAATCGTAGAAGCCGTCACAGATCACAATCGTGTCGGCATAGTGCGGAGCGGCGAACCCGCCCCAGGGGTCTTTATCGGGCATTGCCTAGTGCAGCCCGTCGAATTTAAGTGTCCGGTTAGCGTATTGAATGTGACGGACAAGCCCGTGGAGATACTCACTCCACATGTAACTTTAGAAGACCTGCCGCCGCCCGACACCGCAGACGTTCTCTCGTTACGCTCGAGCGACGAGCGCGAGACCATCGCCGAACGACAAAAGAAAGTACGCGAGCAAGTACAGCTCGATCATTTAAACGCAGAAGAGCGAGCAGCCGTAGAACAAATTTGCGATGATTACTTTGATGTGTTCTATATAGACGGCGACCATTTAAGCGCGACTACCGCAATAGAGCACGAGATAAATATCCGGCCGGGTAGCGCGCCCGTAAATGTGAAACCATATCGGTTACCCGAGAAGCATAAGGCCGAAGTGAAGAAGCAAATAGAAAAGATGCTCGAAGACGGCATAATCAGTCCGAGCACAAGTCATTGGAACGCACCGATTATAGTCGTCCTTAAGAAACCGGACGCATCCGGAAAAGTGCAGTTTCGCGTGGTTATTGATTTTCGGAAAGTGAATGATCTCACCATGGGAGATTCCTTCCCCATGCCGAACATAACCGACATTTTAGACCAATTAGGTAACGCGAAATATTTTACCGTTTTAGATCTGGCCTCGGGGTATCACCAAATCCCCATGCATAAAGACCATAAAGGCAAAACTGCCTTCTCCACTCCGGATGGGCACTTTGAATTTAATCGCATGCCCTTTGGTCTGAAAAACGCACCGGCAGCATTTCAGCGGCTAATGTACGCGGTGCTGGCCGGCCTGCTAGGGCTAAGATGTTTTGTGTATATCGACGACATCGTCATATACGGGGCGACGCTAACGGAACATATCAGAAGAATAATAGCCGTGCTAATCAGACTCCGAAAATACAATCTAAAGTTGAAACCGAGTAAATGCGCGTTCCTACGGAAGGAAGTCGTGTACCTGGGTCACGTGATTTCGGAAAAAGGAATCTCGCCGGACCCGTCGAAATTAATAGCCGTCAAGGAGTTTCCGACTCCTAAAAAACTGAAAGACATTCAGTCGTTCATAGGCCTAGCCGGGTACTACCGAAAATTCATCGAAAATTTTTCGAAACTAGCCAAGCCACTGACCAAGCTCACTAGAAAAGGAGAAAAATTTACTTGGTCAATAGAGCAGCAAAACGCGTTTGAATTATTAAAGGAAAAATTAACAACCGCGCCGGTGTTAAATTATCCCGACTTTAGTAAAGAATTTATAGTGACGACAGACGCGTCAGATTTCGCAATAGGAGCTATCCTCTCACAGGGAGTAGTCGGCCAAGACCGACCGATAGCGTACGCCAGCCGCGTTTTATGCAAAGCGGAACAGAATTATAACACGACGGAAAAAGAACTGCTAGCCATCGTGTGGGCAGTCAAGCATTTTCGACCCTATCTTTATGGCGTCAGATTTAAGATAATAACCGATCACAAACCATTGATCTGGTTATTTAACGTTACCGATCCTGGTTCAAGGCTAATTAGATGGAGGCTTAAATTAGAGGAGTATGATTATGAAATCATACACAAGGCAGGGAAAAGCAACCTAAACGCCGACGCATTAAGCCGTAACCCGATAACAGAGGCGTCAGCTGTGCATACGATGCAGCAAGAAGAAGAAGATGCGCCCCGAGAATACTCGGAGGAGGAAAAGAAACAGATACTATACGAGTATCACGACTCGCCTATCGGAGGGCACCAAGGAGTAACACGCACTTTAGACCGAATCCGATTGCAACACGATTGGAAAGGTATAGCAAAGGATGTCGAGACTTACATCGGCAGATGCGAATACTGCCAAAAAAATAAATTAAGCAGAAAAACGAAGATGCCAATGGTCATCACGGACACGCCGGAACGACCATTTGAAAAATGCGCTCTCGACATCGTCGGTCCGTTAACAATTACAAATCAAGGAAACAAATACATTCTGACGTTTCAGGATAATTTAACAAAATTCAGCAAGGCGATACCGATCGAAAATCAAGAAGCCAGAACTATCGCCAAAGAATTCGTAACAAAAATCGTGCTGGAACACGGAATTCCGGAGAAAATTCTCACGGATCAAGGCACGAACTTTACAAGCGAGATGTTCAAGAACACGTGCAAATTGTTAAAAATTGAAAAGATTCAAACAACGGCGTATCACCCTGAGAGTAATGGCGCACTAGAGAGATCGCATCGCACTCTCGCCGAATACCTGAGACATTATATTAATGACGACCAAACTGACTGGGACGAATGGCTCCCTTACGCGATGTTTACATATAATACGACGCCACACTCTACTACCGGGTTCACACCTTTTGAATTGGTCTACGGGCACCGACCTGACCTACCGACGGCCCTAACAAAACCGCCGAAATTAACATATTCATACGAGGATTACGCAAAAGAACTACGAGAGCGAATCCGCGCAGCGAATCAAATCGCAAGAGAAAATACGAAGGACGAAAAAGCGAAATCGAAACTACAGTTTGATAAAAAAAGCAAGAAGGCAACCTTCAAAGTAGGCGATAAAGTACTACTTTATGACGAAACGATACGACGAGGCCGCTCAAAGAAGCTCGACTCGCAATGGGTAGGACCATATGTAATTTTGGAAAAGCACAACGACGTAAATTACACGATTAAAATTAAACGAAAGACGCTACGTGTTCACGCGAACCGATTGAAAGCGTTAGTCGAGGAATAAGAAGCACACGGGCAAAGCAGAAGCAAAATAAGCAAAAAAAAAAAAAAAAAAAAAAGAGAGAAAATTAACAAGTACTCACCTAGTAGTCAAAATCCGCCGAAAACCGCGGGCGACCTCCCGCGCTCCGGTGGCCACATTCACAAACACCCGCAGGGGTGGCACTTCCGCCCGAATCGCCCCTTCATAGAAAGGAGGCGGCGAACCCGGTATCTCCGACTCAGTAGTCTGGGCACGGGGAGCCTGAGCCACCCGCATGTCCTGCCGAATCGCATCCTCATAGAGCGGAGGAGGCGATTCTGGCGACTCCGGTTCCCTCGCAGGGGCGCCGGGAGCCCGAGGAGCTCGACCTACTTGTAACCAATACGTGCGTAGGCACGCATCACAAGTAGAAGGTGCGAAATACCTGTCGCACCTAAAGCACCTCATTTTTTTTATATATATACACTCCACAGGTTAAACGTTAAGTACCACTCAAAAGGCAGCAGTGGACTAACGCGAAACGCGCTACTTAAAAGAAACGACTCTCGCTGACAGATTAAGTCAGCATAAAGTAAAAGATAAATAGAATATCTCCAAGAACTTATTCATATTACAGGCTAACTATCATCCTACATCTCGCAAATGAAACAAAATCAGAGCAACTACCGTACGAGATGACAACGTTCACTGCCGAGCCTGGCATATATTACGAGAAAATCGGACAGCTACAGCAAACAAAGGCAACATGGAAAATGGCAATACGCATAGACGTAACTGCATTAAATATAAGACATCAACAACTCCAAGAAAACCTAGCACGCATCGAAGAAATCTGCAACCATGCCATTAAAAGCATAAAAAATACGTGCCAAATCACCCTCCAAACGATTAGACGAGAAAATAGTAAAATGACACGCAACCTAGGGCAACTACAAACCATTTACCGATCACCCCTGAGTAAACGAGGCCTGATCGATGCTGTAGGACAAATAAGTAAAACATTATTTGGCACCATGGATGCTGAAGACGCGAAAATCATAAATGAGCAAATACAGTTACTAAATAACCAACAACAAACATTGCAACACGCGACGAAAAATCAATTGAAAATCATTAATGCTACAATAGGTCATATTGAGAAACTAGAAAAAACACTATCATATAACGAAAATCTGATGGCTAACGTTACAAGAAAACTAGAAGAACAGCTTATGTACCGAGAGGGAATAGACGAACAACTATTAATATTAAACGCTATTTTGAATGATCTCACGACAGACATAAACGACATTACAGACTATCTGACTCACGCAAACCACAATATTTTATTAACGCGCGTGCTCCCGATCGAAAAAATAATCGTAGAACTAAGAGAAGCAACCGCACACATAGACAGAGGATTAAACTTTCCATTCAAAATACAAGCAGAAAACTGGAATTCTATCCAAAAGTATCTAAATGTAAACGCGTATTACGATAACTCGAACATATATACTATTCTCGTATTCCCATTGATAGCGTACCCAACATACGAAATTATAAAAATCACTCCTGTACCGATACACAATGACCATAATGTTTTCACACTCCTAGAACCCTCTCATACCCTACTAGGAATAAATCGAGAAAATCACAATTATATAATTTTAAAAGAAAGCGATTTAAATGAATGTACGCGAGATAATACCAAATTCACTTGCGCTCAAAATCTCCCCGTCTATTTTATAACTGCGAATGCGCCGACTGAAATACAACTCTTCATAAAAACGTCGAGATATATAGAAAACCGAAAACAGCGCCACATAATCTCAAATGTAACACTCTGGATTGCAGTATCAGAACCTCAGACATGGTTATTTTCCACTCCAAAAACAACCGACATAATAATTCAATGCAAAGAATTGCCAGAAAATAAAGTAAAAATAGAGAAAACCGGAAAAATCACATTACGCGACAGTTGTAGATTAACTACACCAGATATATATCTAGAGACCAAAAATCGAGTGTACAATAAAAATGTAAAAATATATTTACCAGAATTTAACGTAACAGACACAATAGGAAAAAGTATAACAATAAACAATAAAATAGAATCCGATAAGGAAATAAATTTGGAACCAATAATCAAGGATCCGACAGAATTAATAAAATTAAGCTTGAATATAGAAGAAATCAAAAAGGAAATGGAAAATAACCAACCGAACATTTTTACGAATAAAAATATTATATATCCCGTAGGCTCCACAATCACAATTGTAATAGTAATAAGTATCATAGCTGTAATCATCTATGTAATCAAAAAAAGAAGGGACCACTAAAAAAATTTATAATACCAAAACAATCATGTAAAATAGTATAAGAAACCTAGATTGTAACCTCTCAAGAAAAAGAAAAACGCACATAAATAAACGAAAAACTACGTTTTTCTTTTTCCGCGGGGGGAGGGATGTTGTGAGCGCACAACGATATAGGTAATTCGACCTTAGCGACAGAAGTCGAATATGACTTCCGCCGAAACTCCTGACGATTGCATCGGACGAGCGATCATCCGATGCAAGTCGATACCGGAAACCGAAGCGCGGATTCCGGGGCGACCGAAACCGCTGACGCGAAGGCCAGCGCGAGGCGTTGGCAACGAGAATTCTGCGCTAACTCGGAAGTCCCGAGTTAGCAACTGGACTCGGTCGCAAGACTATAAAAGACCGCCGAATCGGCATGCCAGGCAGTCGGTCGAAGAACAGCTAGCAGTCGCGTCGAAACACCTACGATTTCCTGAAAACGAACCGCAAGGCGGGAACTCGAGAAGAAGAGACACCTTGTGTAGATCAAGCCCATTTATCAAATACAGACATTAATTGGAAATCACACGTGTTGATTCATTCCTTGCACGCTCGCAAACGGAACTCGATACCCTTAGCCGATCAGCGGCTAACAA